>SJYC01072308.1:0-57456 GCA_006408675.1 Madoqua kirkii
ACACGACTGAAGCGACTTAGCAGCAGCGACTTTATTCATTCATTTATTCATTCATTCATTTGACTATTAAGAGGAAGGCCTGACTGGTAAATATAAGGACCCAGTAGTTCATTCATTCATTCACCCTCCCCCACCAAATGACCCAGATAGTCAAGTAGACTACATATTTCTTTAAAAAGCATACTTGCATCTCTCAGCTGGTAAAGAATCTGCCTGCAATGAAAGAGATCTGGGTTTGATCCCTGGGTTGGGAAGATCCCCTGGAGAAGGGAAAGTCTGTGGACGACTGAGGATGAGATGGCTGGATGGCATCACTGACTCGATGGACATGAGTCTGAGTGAACTCTGGGAGTTGGTGATGGACAGGGAGGCCCGGCGTGCTCGATTCACGGGGTTGCAAAGAGTCAGACACTACTGAGACTGAACTGAACCGATATATATAGAGAGATAGCCCAACTATATAAAGGTGTTTCTTTAAAGACAATTTAAATTATAGTATGTATCACTGATACCCAAATTGTTTTGTTAAAAAAACTGTGACTATGGACACTGAAAAGATACATATAAAATATCTCTGATGGAGTTCCGTTTTATGCTTTTCTACATCTTAAATGTTTTCCATAATTTTTCTATAATTTTTTAAAAAGGATATCATCACTTTTATAACTTAAAAAGTCATTTTCATTTTGAAAAATATCTACATTCTTTCTTAAGTCCCTTTACATCCAATAACCAAGATTTTTAACCAGCCCAGGAAGCTGACAGGTCTGCAAGGACCACAACCATTTCACAAATTAAGGCACTGGGCCTCAGAAACACAATCCTGATCGCCTGACTCTGGACTGGGGACCTCCTATCCATGCAGCTACTCCAAGATCAGGGGCCTGTAGCAAATTGGCTGCCAGCTTTGGTAAAAAGAAAACCATGTTATTTTAAGAGCCCCTCTATCCCCAGTTACTTACTTGTCAGTAAGAGCAACAAGGGAACAGATCCAAATGCAAAACAGTCAGAATTCATGCTACACCACCTCCCCCTGGTGGAAGGCTCTAGAAAGTGTCCTGATGACAAGGAGCCATTGCAACTGGAAAACAATGAGTTTTCCATCAACATCACCTCCACTTCTTTAAATCATCAAAGCGACATTTTTTTCCATCAAGGAGTCAGGTACTGACAAAAAGAGAGGAAATCAGGACCTGGTGTCAACGAGGCTCAGAGCCCTGGCTGATGCTGCGGGTGGTGCCAACTCTCTACCCTGGCCCTTTCCTTTCTTACCACTTCCGTGGCTGTTGCTTCTGTCCCTGGTGTTCTTCTGCACCGCCTTGTCTGCATCCTCTCTGCCTCTGTCCACTCTTATGAGTCTTAGGGAAGGGCAAGGGGTGACCAAGTACCCTCACCGACGACCCATCATGAAGCAGCCCCAACATCAGGAATGTCCTCAGGTGCTGGGCACTGACATTTCCAGTAAGTCAGGATGCAGTACTGACATTTTTTAGACATACAAGAGGGCAGCAATGTCGGTCTTCACCTGTGTCCTCCAAGTCTCCCGATAAACACATGGCTTCTTCACTCTTCCAGGAAGAAGGAAACATTCAACATGACATCTAGAAAAGGAAGAGAGAGAACATGTGGCATACCAGCTCTCCAGAAAACACAAAACACCAGATTTATAAAAGCTAGAGGCACCAGGAGGGGGAAACTCTTCATGATTCCGAAGAGGCTAGACACAGAAAGGAGGGGAGCAGACACGAAGGACTGTATGAAAACCAGCACCTCGTACAAGGTCCGATTGTTCATCTTCTGAGATTCGGTCCCAGGCTCTGGGCAAAGCTTGGATGTTTCCCAAGTCTTCCCACTGGATCGACGACAGGAGGTACTTCCTCTTCAGGTACTTTCCTGGGAGTTAAGGAAGGTGCTCAAAAAAGAAAATGAAATGTGCTGAAGGAAGAAAATACCCTGGGGAGCATTCCCAGGAGCCAGAAAAGCAAAAGCACAGCTATCATTACATTTACGAGGAGGGTAGGCTCACTTCCATCCCACTCCAGTGTTCTTGCCTGGAAAATCCCATGGGCGGAGGAGCCTGGTGGGCTGCCATCTATGGGGTCGCACAGAGTCAGACACGACTGAAGCGACTTAGTAGCAGCAGCAGGCTCACCTCTGCTACAGATCTTTACCGAGCCCCTCTATACACAAGGTTCTGGGCTACAGGGAAGGCACGAAACACTGCCCTGCAAACTAGGATCTCACTATGGTGAGGAAGAAACACAACAGAAACTGAAAAGGCTCTAAATGGGAAGAGATAAAACTCGGTGGAAGTTCACAGGATAAATTCATCCCCCCTAGAGCAGGGGTCCCCAGTCTCTGGTACCCGTCTGTGGCCTGTTAGGAACTGAGCCTCCCAGCAGGAGGTGAGCGGTGGTCCAGAAAGTGAAGATTCACTTGCCATTCCCCACTGCTCACAGTACCACCTGAACCATCCCTCCCACCCCCGACTGTGGAAAAGCTGACTTTCACGAAACCAGTCCCCAGCGTCAAGAAGGGTGGAGAACCGCTGCTTCAGAGGACAGTAGGAAGATTCTGGCTAGTAGGAAGAGCTTAAACCAAGACAAAGAAGAGGGGAAGCATGGAATGGATTCAGGACAGTACATCTTCCAACAAGGTGCAGAATAATTGTGTGTAGGGAGTAGGCAAGGCAGCTGAGCAGGCAAGTGGAGGGAGAAGACACAGACCAGAGTGCGGGGCCTCATCCCAGGGACACAAGAAGCTACGGAAAAGCCCTACCCAGTAGGATCAGAACAGGACCTCCTGAAGATAAATCTGTATATCATGGCCACGGCCTGGAGGTAGCTTCTTCTTTCTAAGGAAAGAAGCCAGGGTCAGAGAAACCTGCCTAGAGATGGCATGCGACAAAGGGTCCAAGTGAGACCGTGGCACAGGCAGTGGGGATACAGAAGGGATCTCCGAGAAACACCAAGGAAACAGAATGGAAGGACCTGATAATGGAGCCAAACACCCTTCCAACAGCACCTGGCACACAGTAAGAGCTTGTGAGGCGGCCCTGGCTGCTGCTCCCACTGCCCACGCGGCTGCTGCCAACAGGGCAGCCAGCGCCCTACCGATGCAATCAGCAAACAGTGGGCTCGGGGACAACCCTCCAGTTTACAAACTAGGCGACGCTCCAACTGAAGAAGGGAGCTGATGAGGTGGGGCTGGATCTCCATCCACCTGAGCCTGCAGTTCCATGAGATTCCAGTCGGGAGGCAGCTGTAGGAAACTGAAAATCAAAACTAAAGGCAAGAATAAATGAAGGTAGAAACTCCAGCCAGAGAGTAGACGCGACTATCAGGCAAGACTAGAGAGAAAAAGGGAGCGGACTCCAACGAAATGGTCTTTCAGCTTCCACCCAAGTCTTCCCTCAGAACACAGATGGGTGATAACATAGGTCTGATCAGATTACTCCTCTACTCAAAACTTTCTACAGCTTTTGTCTTTCTCAGAATAAAAGCCCAATTCCTTCCAAAGACCTCAGAGGCCCTACCAGCCCCAGCCCTGTCTCCTGACAGCATCACCTATTAGACCAGCCCCCTTTCACTTGGCTCGAGCCCTACCGGCTGCCTTGCTATTTCCTGAACAGACCAAGTTCACTGTCACCTCAGGGCCTTTGCACTTGCTGCTCCTTCTACCTGGAACACTCTTCCCCCAAACATCCACATGATTCTCCCCCTCACCCTCTTCACATCTTTTCTTAGAAACCACTTTCAGGGCAGTGAGGCCTGCCCTTAGCCCTTGCTTTCCCCAATCCCTGCTCTATTTTTCTTCAAGGCACTTAATATCATCTGACATTTTATATATTTTCCCTTTTTTAATGCCTAGCTCCCACCACCTAGAATAAAGCTTGGAAGGTAGCATCTGCTCAATAAATGATTTGAGGAATCACTGTACAAAGGAATGCAGGAGTAATTCAAGTCCAGGAACCAAAGAGAACTGACTTAAACTATGCATTTTTGTGTAATCTGGTGAAAACTGAAATTAACAAGGCTTCCTAGAACAGCTCTGTGAAACGTGTGCAAAGGATATGAATTCCGATAATGTCTCTCAATGTCCTGCAACCACTCCAGCATTTCAGCCACAGAGGGCTCGCAGCTGAAGCCTGCAGGACAGCATCGAGGCCGACTGTGTCTGCGTGCTGCTCATAGATCTGAAGCACGTGCTCCACGTGGCTGCTGACCACATCACGCACCTTGAGGAGGGTGGCTCTGGCGGGGGGCAAAGTCTGACATTAGGCAATATGATGAGAAAGGCCTATGGCCAGGTTCCTCAACCTCGGTACCAAGAACATCTTGGACCTGAAGATTCTTTGTGCTGGAAGGCTGCCCTGTGCATTATAGGTTGTTCAGCAGCAACCTGGGCCTCTACCTACTAGATGACAAAAGCAAACCATGTCCCCACCCATCTCAAGCTGTGGCAATCATGTCTCCAGATACTGCCACACATCCCAGTGGAAAACATTGCCTCCGAAGGAGATCTACTGGTGCCAGGTGCCTTGGATGAAGAGGTGGCTCAACAATTAAGAACTGACTTAAAGATGATGAGGCTGAAGTTACATCACTCTCAAAAGCTGTATGATGGGCCCAGCTGCCAAAGATAGTAAAGACCAAGCAGGCTTTCTGGGACTCCCATAAAGGAGAGGAAATGTTCACACACAGTCTCATGCCACATATGTGAAAGGAATTAGCAAGAGGGAACTACAGCAGCAGAGCAGTGTTGTGCTCATGCTATATCGTGCCCCACCCTAGTGGCTTCTTGAATGGGTAAAATTTGGGCTCTTGACGCACACAGATTATTGTGAATCTCAGGAAAGTTACTTATTCTCAATCACGAACAAGAACAAGTCTCTTTTGTTCACTGTGCATCCTAAGTACCTAAAACACTGAGACTGGCAGACAAAGCAACAAACATTTGTCCAGGGAATGATAAAGGACTGTTGTGAAGAGTAAATACAATAATGCATATTAAGCCATTAGGGAAGTACCTAGCTTACGGCAAATTTTATTATTTTTACATGATTATTTTAAAAATTATTATATAATTATTTAAAAAGTTATTATTTCATTGGTGACTCCAAGAGGTCCAGCCACCAAGACAAAGGCTACAACTCCCAAAGGGCAAGGAACTCCCTGGCCTAGAACTGTAGCTTTCAAGTTTGACTGTGACTCACAATTAAAAACTAGGCTAAAAATAACAGCCCTATACTCACATAAAAACATGTAATCAACTGAAATAAAAGTTCACTACCTTAGAATGTGTAATGACCTAACTTAACTGACTCTTTTACTCAACTTAGGAACTAAGTCAGCCTAACTATTGTATTCCTAGCACCTGTGTTTTGCATCCCACGGGTTCTTAATGTTTTTAGTGCAGATAAATACAAAGAAGGCCCCCATCTTTGAGTTTCCTATCAGTCTATGGCAAACCCTACACACTAGAACCTTCTTCCATCCTGGTTAAGGGAAGGCCATATGTGCCCTCTCTCTTCTCTGTCCCCAGTAACCTGTAACTCTAAGATCGAAGGCCTAACATTGGTGCTCCTCCTGGCTCAGACACCAGTGTACAGCAAAACAAAGCAGTGGCTAGGAGCTTCTGGCCCCAGTGCCAGAGTACTTGGATTAGCATCCCAGCTTTACTATTTACTAAGCGCCTGAGCACAGGCAATTTGCGTGAGCCTCAGTTTCCTCATCTGAAAAATGGGATTAAGTGAGGTTAAGTCACAGTTGTTGAAAAGATGTTATGAGATAATGTACGTAATATCCTTGCTGCTGGCACCTACTAAGTTTACAGTGCAACTCCTGCTGCTTTCTACCTAAGGAAAGCTACAGTGGAGGGCCAGTGAGCTTTCTCCATTGCTTTTCTGTTCTGCTTTGATAACTTTTACCAAGTCCAACAGTGTCATGCCTAGCTGATAAGGAAAGTGCCAGAAAATGGTTTTTTGACTGAGAGAGGTCCCATTGCAACAGATGGAAAGGGGGTAAGGTTGACACATCCCCAAATACCATTCTCTTAAGTAAGGAGAAAAACCCCCTTTCTCACTGATCCTAGATTATTAAATACCCAGTTTTAACATCTCTAGGCCAAGAAAGAAGGCCACTGTGCCTCTTACAGCCTCTCTCCTAGCTTGTCCAGGATAATGTCACCAGCCTCCAGCTGCTTGCGCCTCAGCCGCTCCTTTAAGTCTGGAAGGCCCGAAGTGAGGGCACATCCTCAAATCGCAGGTTCTGTGCGGCTTGCAGCTGCTCTGCCAGGTTGCTGAGGGAGGCCAGGAGGGGCGGGCAGTCTCTCAGAGCACTCTGCCACAGGCCCTGCTGCTCGTCCACCACGGGAAAGCACTTCCTCAGGGCCTCCTGCACGGCAAGCAAAGGCTGATCTTCAGTCATCTTCTATTGTAGGGGTGAAGACAAAAACAAAAAAACAGGAAAAAACAAATATCACTAGGGTCCCAAGTCGACAGGCAAAGGGCCGAGTCAAGGGTGGGAGTTATTTCCGTTCTCAGGGAGGTCCAGCTAAACAAAGTTTCCTCTGGTAGGGAGGGCCGTCTATCCCTCCCGACAGGAGTCTTACCTTCAGAGAGGCTCTCGGAAGGTAGAACCTTCGTTTCCCACCTCGAGAAAGGTTCCTAGGTACCCCTTGGCTTGGGGCAATTTCAGACTGAAGGTTCACTGGGCCGACCCGTGCTTCCGGAGCCAGAATCTTGTCTCCTCTACTTGAAGTTTCCGGCCGCTCTTCTAAACCAGCGGGAAAACAAAACTAAAGCAATAAAAGTTAAAGGAAATTCCTAGACCCCCGCACGCCTCCGCTGTTTCTCTGCGCATGCCCAGACGTGGTTACTGAGTCGCGAAAAAGATGTGGTCGGACCGCAATGCCTTCTGGGTGCTGTAGTTTACGTGTGGACTGGCTGCCCGCTTGCGAAGCTTCTCTGTGATTGGCTGTTGTGAAACCCTCCTAAGACGGCGGCTTTTTATTGGCCAGCCTTTGGCAGTTTGAATTTGGTGGCAGCGGTCTCACGTCGCTTTCGCCCCGGAGCCGCTCCTTCTCAGCTGAAGCAGCCGGCTTTTTCCTCAGCCCGGGCTTCAGAGCCTGCAGGTGGGTGCCTCGCGAATCCTTTATTCCCCGAGCCCGGAAGGGCAGGGGTTCCCGTTCAAGCCCCCCGGGGGGGGCCTCCGCCCTCCTCCGCGCCCCTCCGCCCCTCCGCCCTCCCCCGCCCCCTTGCGGCCCCCTCTCCTTCACCATCTCCGCCGCTGACGCCTTGTGCCTCCACCTCTCGCTCCCCGCAGCCTCCATCGAAGCGCCATGGCTCCGTCTAGGAAGGGCGGCAGTCGGGTGGCTAAGACCAATGCGCTGCGGAACCGAAAGCTCGCCTCCTTTCTTAAGGACTTCGACCGTGAGGGTAAGGGGCGGAGCGCGGGTGGTCGCGATCACCTGGGGCAGTCGCGGGGTGCTGGAGGACTGCGACGCGGGCAGCAGGGATTCCGGGAACCTTTTCCCCGTGGGGTGACCCGTGCCGTGTCCTCTCTGCCCTCTCGCAGTGCAAATGCGATCCAAGCAACTTCAGTCAGACAGGCAGAACCTCCTCAAAGAGTTGGATAACCTGTACAACATTGAGATCCTGCGACTCCCCAAGGCGCTGCGCGAAATGAACTGGCTCGAATACTTCGGTAAGAGCTCCTGGTCTTTCCCCAGGCCTCCTTCTGTGGTTACCACGGCAGCTTTTATCTTCTCAGTGAGGTCTTAGAAGGAGTGTGCAGGCCTACTCCTCCCCAATCCCTGCCTCACCTCCCTGCTTTTCTTCTTAGCACTTTCCCTCATCTTCCTCTGCAGGCAGGCAAATGTTTTCTCCAAAGAAGGAGATAATAACTATTTTAGGCTTTGTAGGCCAGAAGGTTCTCTGTCCAAACTACTCAACTTTGCTGTTATAGTTCAAAAATAGCTGTAATGAATGGGCATAGCAGGAATCTATTTTCAACAGAAATCTATTTATGGAAACACTGAAATGTGAATTTGACAGATTCAGATTTCATGTGTCATGAAATACTCTTTTTTTGAGGGGGGTGGTATTTTATCTAACCATTTAAAAGTGAATGAATGAATAGTTTGTTACCAGAGCACAGATGAAAGGATAACTCCAACCAGCTCTTTCTGCAGCTTATGGAAATCATCAATTTATACACAGGCAAACAAACTGCAAAGTGCAAGGACTCGAAGACTTTTCCTGGCCAGAGGAAAACCCCACTCTGTTCCCTACCCTACCCCCTGGTTAAACGTCCAGAGAAATGCAAGAGGCTGTCCTTTTGCTGGGTTACCCTTTTACTATTTTCCTGTGATTAATTACCCACTAGGTAGCCTGCTACCTGGATAGAAATGCATGTTCTGCTCACATAGGTGTCATTTAATGATCCTTTTGGACTTCTGTTTTATTTATTAATCTATTTGTGCATTTCTGTAAATATTCATTGAGCATGTGTTAGTCACAATATTGGGTGCTGAAGATGCATTGGGAAATAAAACAGACATTATCCTTGCCTCCAGGAGCTTATAAGTTAGTAGAGAAGACTTGTTCTAAAAATTTGAAATGATTATATTTTTAAAACTATAAGTACTACAAAAGAGAGTAAAGTAGTGGTCAATAAGCACATTTATATAGTGCTTTCTATGCCAGACAGGCATTGTGTTTCCTGGTGTTAACTGAAAAACCAAGTGTTTTCCGTATATTATCTGATTTCATCCTCATAACAGACATATTAGTTGTTGATTTTATTCCTGCTTTGTAGATGACAAGATTAAAGCACAGAGATTGTTTGCTCAAAGTCTCGTAAGCCAATTAGTGAAATATTTGAATGTAGGCATTCTGGTTCCAAAGTCTGAGTTCTTAACTGTTATATAGGATACTACCAGCACTTCCAGCAGGAGGACTCTAACCTAAGTTTTTATTCAACATCTAAATCTTGTGAAGGTCTCTTCATTCAGTACACATTTACATCCCTTATACTGATGACATATTTTTTACCAGAAGCTGTGGATATTATTTTCGTCTAGAGTTCAGTTCAAGGCAGGGTTGGGCACTTCTACAGCTTTGAGTAGCTGCTGGATATGATGATAGTGAGCAACTAACTCAACACGTTGCAGCAATCTGCTGTGAGAGAAAAATAAGCAGAGTTTGGGGTTTGAGCTGGGTTTTGAAAGATGAATTCCAAATTTGTAGAGTGCAAGGGATTATATCAGAACACTGAGTCATGAGAGACAGTGGCACATTTGGGAAATAACAGTCACTTTGGTGTAATGAAACTTGTAGTAAGTCATGAAGCGAACAGTCACGTTTGGAGAAAGATTAGACTAGGTTGTAGAGGCTCCTGAATGTTGGACTAAGGACTTAATCTGGTCCAGTGTAAGGTAAGTGGTCATATTAGGGAAGACAGTTTGTTAATTAAATTATAATCTAGTAACCAAGCAAATTGTTCTTTTCAAAGCCCTTGGAGGAAACAAGCGGGCCCTGGAAGAAGCAGCAACAGTAAGTGACTTCTATTGAACTCTTGGTTGGTTTTAAGTTTAATCCGTCCACAAAATTCAATGGTGGATGCTGACTGTGGAACAAGTTCCAGAGGGAACATTACTGATGTCAGCTAAAAGATTATAGTTGTTGAATGCTGAGTACATGAAGGCCAAGTAGTTCCAAGGTTTATAGAGAAATAGTCCTATTTGGGGCAGGTTCCTTGCAGCTCTTTGCCCTGACCTTTGCAGGAGAAGTAGAAAGCCAAGTTCCTTTAAACCCCTGGCTTGCTAGGGGACAAAGAGACTGTTGCCTTTTCACATCATACTCTAGAAGCTGTGCTCTTGATGGGACTCTCAGGATTCCCCACTCCCTCTCACCTCCTTCCCCCTGGCATGATTACTAGGACTCAAGGCAGTATGATGGGGAGGCAGAATAGAGTTTAGATCAGTACTGTCTGTTAAATAGCCACCAGACATGTGTAATTTTAATTAAAATTAATAAAATATTCACTTCCTCAGATACATTAGCCATGAGTCATTATGTTCCTTAGCCACTATGACTACTGATCATCCTCCATTTCAGACACCCGCTCATCTCTAGCACGGCACAGCTTCTTGCTAAGCCCCGACAGCCTCAGAATCCTTATCTGAGTACTCCGTGTAGTCTCTACCAATCCAGAGATGAAACTGTGTCCCTCCTTGTGTTTAGTGGCTGTTCTGATTCTAATGTGCCCTATAAGGAAAGGCTTGTGAAGCATGCCTGCTTTTGGCTATTCTCACACATATAGATAGTTACCACTGGGAATAAACTTAATTAGAATGGTGACTGGGAGCCTTTATGAAGGGTACAGGAGCATAGCAGAAAACATTTGGCCCTCTAGATTTAAAAAAGAAAATTCTTTTAAGGTAACTGTGATAGGTGCATTAATTAACTTGATTGTGATAATCATTTCATGATGTGTATGTGTAACACTTTTATATATGTAGGAATTTTTTAAAATTTATTTTTTAGTTGAAGGATAATTGCTTTCAGAATTTTATTGTTTTCTATCAAATCTTAACATGAGTCAGCCATAGGTATACATATATCCCCTTCCTCTTGAACCTCCCTCCCATTTTCCCTCCAACCCCACACCTTTAGTTTGGTACAGAGCCCCTGTTTGAGTTCCCTGAGACATACAACTAGTTCCCATTTGCTATCTGTTTTACATATTTAACGTAAGTTCCCATGTTACTCTCTCCATAATCTCACCCTTGTAACACTTTAAATGTGTTAGATTCATATTTGTCAATTATACCTCAATAAAGCTGGGGGTGGAATGAGAAGACTGACATAGCATCAAGTGTTGTAAAGAATATGGGTCATTTGAAACTTGTACTGTTTGCTCCTGAAGTGTAAATAAGTACAATCACTTTGGAAAATAGTTTTGCATAATATTAAGCCTGAACACCTGTGTACCCTGCAACTCCGATGCCCTGTCCCTAAGTACACAGCCAAGAGTAAAGCTGGACATGCGTGCATCAGACACAGCTATGCTGCTGCTGCTAAGTCACTTCAGTCATGTCTGACTCTGTGCAACCCCATAGACAGCAGCCCACCAGGCTCCCCTGTCCCTGGGATTCTCCAGTCAAGAACACGAGTGGGTTGCCATTTCCTTCTCCAATGCATGAAAGTGAAAAGTGAAAGTGAAGTCACTCAGTTGTGTCCGACTCTTAGCGACCCCATGGACTACAGCCTACCAGGCTCCTCCATCCATGGGATTTTCCAGGCAAGAGTACTGGAGTGGGGTGCCATTGCCTTCTCCAAGACACAGCTATAAGACAGTTCAAAGCAGCAGTGTTTGTAATAGCACAATACTGTTGACAGAAGACTGGACAAATCCATTGTGACAAGTATTACAAAGCAGTGAAAACAAATTAATTTCAATCACAAATAATGGTCAAAAGCAGAACCAAGCAAAATATTGTTTAAGCACATAGACATTTGTGGAGAAATATACAGACACTGGCGTGCTTGATTCATGGGGTCGCAAGGAGTCGGACACGACTGAGCGACTGAACTGATACATACACCTACACTTTCTTTCAGGCAAATGAAATGGTGGTAGTTATCTCTAAGGAATGACAGAATTAGGACACCAGTCACCTGAAGAGAGGCAAAGAGTACAGGGAAAAGTACATAGCTAGAAGCAAGTGATTGGCAATGTTTGGGGTCTTTGGTTGTATGATGGATTTATGGGAGTTCAGTATTTTGTGTTATAAGTAACATGAGCTTTTGTATATATCGAAGAATATGGTTTTTTAAGTTGTTTTTAATCTTAAAATATTCTTCCTCACATTTAATGGAATATACCTGGTGTTTTCTGACTGTGTTTGGCACAGGCTGACTTGGATATCACAGAAATAAACAAATTAACAGCAGAAGCTACTCGGACACCCCTGAAACTAGCCAAAAGTGAGTACTTTTCTAAACCCCTTGTTGAAGTGAGAGAGCGAAGGCCTGGTGTAGTTGGCTGGCCACTTGGGGAGGCCTCGGAGGAGGAGTCTCTTCCCTCTAATGCCTGGTCCTCAGTCTTGAAAATCCAAAAATTTGATTTTGTCCTCTGCGTTCAGTTAATTGTATGAAGGACTAATAATGAACCGAACTCTTCAGACCAATTTGTGAGCTAAAATGAGAGAAGAAAAACAAACGCCGTGCTGGAAACCAAACATTGTTGCCTGGTTCCTTCCCTGAGAGAGAGGCGAGCAAGGTTTGGAGAGGTGTGACAAGATGTGGCGTGCTAGCCAAGACTCCCTGATGTGAGCAGGAGGATTGAAAGAGAATTGTGAAAGGACCAACTTTCTCAGCATGTCATTCTGTGCTACTCAGTTCGCTGACCCATCCATGTAAAATTCTCCCATACACGCCCCACACTCGGGGAAATGCTATCTTAGAGGGAAAGTTTGGGGATGCTGATTGTAATTAGTGAGCATAGACTCAGGCCAGGCTGGGCTCTCCAATGGACATGCTGTCACTGATCTTAAGCTCTGGATTTCAGGCTGCCCATCAGGCAGCACCTTTACTGGGCCAGGTCTAAAATACCACCCAATGCTTATTCCAGCTTACCTTTTTTTTTTTCTTCTTTTTTTTAAAGATAAATATATTTGTATACTTATTTGTTTTAGGAGAAAAACTTAAAATTTTAAAATTCATCAAATCTGAACTCTTTCCCCTAGGTTAAATTTCTGTATGGAATCCCTGCTTAGGATTTTCTAGCCTGTAGTTGTATGTATTTAGCAATGAGACACTCCCTTTCAATGATAGACAGCTGGAATGATTAGAACATTTTTTCTAATTTTGAACCAAAGTTTCCTTGTAGTATCTACATACTGATACTGCTTCTGTTCTTTGAGGTCCCACAGAGCTGTCTTCCATATGACAACCCCTTAAATATTAAAAACTGGTATTACTTCCTCTTAAACCATCTATCTTAAACATCCCTCATATTCCTTTCCCTTCTAAAAGGTCAATTGTAATAACTTATTATTTATAAATAGTATTTTATTATAATAAATAGTAATAACAGTCAAAAAACTAAGATTATGGCATCCAGTCCCATTACTTCATGGTAATTAGAAGGGGAAAAAGTAGAAACAGGGACAGATTTTATTTTCTTGGGCTCTAGAGTCACTGTGGATGCTGACTGCAGCCATGAAATTAAAAGACATTTGCTCCTTGGAAGGAAAGCTATGACTAATCTAGACAGTATGTTAAAAAGTAAAGCTATCACTTTGCCAGCAAAGGTCCATCTAGTCAAAGCTATGGTTTTTCCAGTAGTCATGTACAGATGTGAGAGCTGGATCATAAAGAAAGCTGAACACGGAAGAATTGATGCTTTAGAATTTTGTTGTTAGAGAGGACTCCAGAATTCTGTGACCAGCAAAGGAAATCAAACCAGTCGATCCTAAAGGAAGTCAACCCTGAATATCTACTGGAAGGCCTGAGCTGAAGCTGAAGTTCCAATATTTTGGCTACCTATGTGAAGAGCTAACTCATTAGAAAAGACCCTGATGCTGGGAAAGATTGAAGAAGAGGGCTACAGAGGATGAGATGGTTAGATAGCAATACTGACTCAGTGGACGTGAATTTGAGCAATCTTGAAAGATAGTGAAGGACCTGGCATACAGCAGCCATGGGGTTGCAAAGAGTTGGACACAACTTAGCGACCGAACAACATTAATATTTATAATGTGTTCAGTATCATTCAAGGGACTTTACATTCATTCTTCCCACAAATATTTAATAAGTACTTATAGGCACAATTCTAGAGTTTGGGATGAATAACAAAGACGCCATTTTTGTGGAGCACACGTTCCATGTCTCATCATATCCCCATGACGTGTCTCCTCCATTTTATAGAAGAAGAAATTGAGGGCCACAGTGGAAACCATGTGGCATAGTCAGATGCAGGATCAGGCCTCAGGCTCAAGGCTGTCTGGCTTTGGGGTCTGCATGCTTAATCAGAATGCTGGGCTGCCCATACAAAGCATGATAGAGGGTTTTTTAACCACTCTGAGACCTTTTGTGTGTGTATGTGTGGCTAAATCCTTTTCTTTTTAAATCATCTTCTATTGGATCTGTTTCTTGATTTAAAACCTAAGATTGCTCATGTTTTATTTCCTATAAGAAATGTGAATGCATTAAAGTTTATTCCCATGAGAAATATCACTTTGTTAAAACTTACAGCACGGAAGGTAATGCAGGTGGATGAGATGATAGTGGAAGAAGAAGAGGAAGAAAATATCAATAAGAATCCTCAAACTGCAAGAGTAAGTAGGCACTCAGATTTGGGGCGGGAGCCTGTCAGCAGACAAGGAAATACTTAAAATATAGTATACCTCCTTTCTACCTTACCCCACTGCCCCTGGAAGTTTTACCATTCCTCTTAGGACACAGCCTTTAAAATGGATGAAAGTTCACTAGCTGGAGAAGAAAAGGAAGGGAATTCCAGGAAGAGGTATGAAAGTGCCATCTGAGGAACAGGAAGTGGTTTGGTGTGGTGGCAAGGACATAAGCTGTGGGGGTGTTCTGGGGAAAGCAATGGTCTTGTGAACCAAGCTTAGAGGTTGTGATTTCATGAGGTAAGTCATGGTAAGTGACATGATGGATAGGTATTTCAGAACAGCATTCAGGATTATCGAGAGAGAAAGAAATTAGAGACAAGGGAGCCAGTTGGGAAGCTTTATTATTTTGTTTAATTGAAGTATAGTTGATTTACAATGTTGTGTAGATCTCTGCTGTATAGCTCAGTGACTCAGTTATATACTATAGGCATTCTTTTTTAAATATTCTTTTCCATTATGATTTGTCACAGGGTATTGAATAGAGTTCCCTGTGCTGTACAGGAGGACCTTGTTTATCCATCTTATATATAATGGTCTACATACGCTAATCCCAAACGCCCAGTCCTTCTCTCCCCTACCCACCTCCCCGCCTTGGCAACCACAGTTCAGTTCTCTGTGTCTGTGAGTCTGCTTCTGTTTTGTAGATGTGTTCGTTTGTGCCACATTTTAGATGCCACATGTGGTACATGGTGTCCACGTGTGGTATATATGTGGCCTTTCACTGGCTGATTCACTTAGTGTGATGATCTCTGGTTGCACCCATGTTGCTACAAGTAGCATTGTTTTGTTCTTTTTGCGGTCAAGTAGTATTCCACTGTGTATATGCCACCTCTGCTTCATCCGTTTGTCGGTGGACACTTAGGTTGCTCCCACGTGCTGGCGATTATGAACAGTGCTGCTGTGAGACAGGGGTGCGTGCACCCTTTTGAGCTGTAGTTTTGTCCTGGTGTGTGCCCAGGAGCAGGATTGCTGGGTCAGAGTGTGATTATACCTTTAGTTTTCTGAGTAATCTCACGCTGCTTTCCATAATGGCTGCACCAACTTACATTCCCACCAGCAGTGTGGGAGGGCTCCCTTTTCTCCACACTCTCTGCAGCATTTATCATTTGTAGACTTTTTAACAGTGGTCCTTCTGACTAGTGTGAGGAGGTACGTCGTAGTTTTGATTTGCATTTCTCTAATAATCAGTGATAATGAGCATCTTTTCATGTGCCTACTGGCCATCTTTGGAGAAATGTCTGTTAAGGTCTTAGGGTCTTCTCATTTTTCAATTGGGTTGTTTGTTTTTTTGTGGTTAAGTTGTATGAGCTGTTTGTATATTTTGGAGATTAAGCCCTTGTCTGTGACATCATTTGCAAATATTTTCTTCCATTCTGTAGGTTTGTGTGTTTTTTTTTTAATGTTTCCTTTGGTGTGCAAAATTTGTAAGTCCCAAAATTCAATCCCATCTGTTTATTTTTATTTCTATTGTCTTGGGAGACTGACCTAAGAAAACATTGGTACAATTTATGTCAGAGAATTGCCTATGCTCTCTTCTAAGAGTTTTATGGTGTTATGTCTTATGTTTGTCTTTAAGCTGTTTTGCATTTACTTTTTTGCACAGTGTGAGGGTATGTTCGAGCTTTATTGATTTCTATGCAGGGGCTACTGTAATTCTTGAACTAAGGCCCTGACTCTGTGAAAAGAGAAGGGATAAGTTTTACAGAGGAGAGTGGGCAAGACTGGTGGCGAGAAGGAGTGACCTGAGATGACCAGGTGGTTTCTGGCTTAGGGAACTGCCCGCTGGTGGAACTGGGGCATGGGAGGAGGAGGCGTGCTGGGCCAGGGCAAAGGGCAGCAGGTAGTCTGTCAGTTTTGGACCTGCTGAGGGTGTAGTGCTTCTCCAGCATGTCAGCCCTGACAGAAATCTCAGCCTGGAGCTCAGGCAGACGTAAGAGACCGAGAGACACCGACTCCCAGATCTTTAGGTGGTTGTCCCAGCAGGGGCTCTGTGAGATTGTACGGGGAGGATGTGGAGGGGGGTCTGAGGGTGGACCCTGGAGGGAAGGTAGAAAGAGGAATTCAAGTTCATGAGGCAGCCTGCAGAGCAGAAGGCCAGCCAGGAAAGCAAGGGTGGTAGGTCGATCTTCAGAACAAGGGAGGATCATCAGAAGGTGCCTGATTCTTGTCAGGTGCCTCCAGGGACTTTTGAGGGTGAGGGCTGCTGAGGGTTCCTTGTGCTGGGCACCTGGGTGCCCTTAGTGACTGTCACAGCAGTGCTGTATGAGGGGTGGGAGCAGGGCAGGGCAACCAACCAGCTGCACTCAGTCCAGAAGGCACTTACCTTTAATCTCGGTCAAAGTTCTCTAATTGGAAGACTCAGGCAGTATAATTCTTAGTTGACCAGTTCTGCTCTGGATTATTTAAGACACTGTGAGTTCTGTAAGGTATACCTTCTGATGTTCAGATATTCAGTTCTTTTCCAGAGCTGGTATCCTTCTCCCAACCTTTCTCCTTTGTGAGGGTTTTTGTAACCTCAGTTTCATTTGTTTGTGACTTCAGGCTAAAAGGTGTCCTCCATCCAAGAAGAGAACCCAGTCCATACAAGGGAAAGGCAAAAATAAAAGGTAACAGGTTTTCTAAATTCAGATGTGCTTTTTGTTTTATGGGAGAGCCACATTCTTCGTGGCAGGAATGGGCGGTAAAGGGGCATTTGTGACTTGTTTTGAAGCAGAGCTTCACATCATTGAACCCACCAGCATCTGAGCTTGGGGGGGCCTCTAGAAGCCGTCCGACCCAGAACCTTGTCTGGTTCTTCTGCCCATGTTCTCTGTCTCCCCCGCCTTTTTTTAAAATGCAAACAGGGAGATTAATAAGACACAGAAATATACAGTAAGCACTGCATATTTTGTTCAGTTGCCAGACAGTGCGTGTGTAGAGCTACCCACATGGTTAGTCACAAAGGGGCTGTCACCTACCTGTGGCTAGTTTCTTGAAAAATTCCTCCTGGTCCTGCTAAGCGATGAATCACCATGGACTTGAATTTCTTATGCTGGGAGGGTTGGGGAGGGAGCTGCCTCTTAATGAGCTCAGGAAAGGAGTCACTGGAGCATGTCTGTGAAGAGTGAGCTCCTCTCTCTTCTCCCTGGGCAGTGGGAGCTGTGTGGCAAGAGGACAGGAGCTCCAGCGAGGGGCCCTGCAGGGTGCAGAGGGGCTGTCTCCTTCCTCTCGTTCCCTTAGCTTGATTGAGAAGTCAGATTCTGGAGGCAGACTGCCTAGGTTCAGGGTTCTGGCTCTGCCCTAATGTCCCTGGGTTTCTGCATCTGGAAATGAGGATAATGGTGCGTCTCACAGGGTGGTGAAGAGGCTACACGAGCTAATGTGTGGAAGGCGCCAAGGACAGGCTCTGACATGCTCAGTGTTACTTGCCTCTACGGCTGCAGTCACTGGGCCTGAGAGTTGGTGCATCTAATGGCCGTGTCTCTCCCATAGGTCAAGCCATTACACCACCGTTACCCCAGCTGTGGCCGACTGGAGTTGTCTCTGGTGAAACCAACTCCGGGCCTGACACCCAGGTTTGACTCAAGGTGAGTACTAGCAGCAGCGCTTGGATTTTGGTGGGAGCCCAATACTTGACATTTGTCAGAAAAGAAGAGTATTTAAGAAAATACTGGAAATCCTCACTCAGGAGTGTTTCCTAATGTTTGCCTCTCCCCTGAGAGCAGGTTCACCTGTTTTCAGTGGCAAAATGATTGTTTATCTGATGAGAGGGAGGAGACCAGTCTGTCCCTGATGACTTGGAGGCCTCTAGTGACTATTTCAGTCTTTTCTGATTCTGATTAAGTTTATTTTAAGTTGGTAGATACTCTTCCCATACTCTTGGTAGGAGTGAAAATTAACACCACTTTTGGGAGACCAATATAAATAAGGATGTTCTTACAGCATAAATTAATCGCTTCTACAGAGCTGGTCAACTAGATAGGAGATGCTGTGTAGCCATTTAAAAATAAGTGGCTCTGCATGTGCTGATGGGAAGAGCTTCATGGTCAGGAGCCTCTCCAAACAGGTGGCAGAGCAGCATGTCCTAGATGATCCCATCTGATATTTTCTGGAGGGATGCATAAGGAACTGAGCATGCTTATCTCTGGAGTGGGAGAGTAAGGAAGACCTACCTTCTAATTTTCACTCCTCCTTAACTTTTTTTTGCATGAGTATATAGCAAAGGACATTTAAGGGAAAAGAGATGGAAGCACTTTAAAGATCTCAAGAAAGTCAGTTTGGGAATTAATATAATGATATCATCACTGAACCATCCTCCTTTGACCCTGGAAAATTTCTCCTGATGGCAGCACATAGCCACTTTTGGAAATATATTAGCCACCGTTTATTTCTGGCTGCTTTGTGGATGGATGGATGGATGGGTGACTGCTCTCCATATGGAGCTTTGTACCTAAAATTTACATGGATAAGAATTTACTTTTGCTAGATGTATGTTTGATAATTACAGCCTCCTTTCTCCAGCTGTGTTGAGTCATTACTGCTTTTTAACCTAAATTTAGAACGCGCCTTCTTAGAAATGTGGTTTGAAAACTGCAGCTTGAGGCCAGATGGAGTTTGGAAGGGCTCATAGCGGTGTCATTCAATCTGCCAAGCCATCTTTACAGAGATTTTCCCACTTTATAGGATCTTCAAGACCCCGGGCCTGCGTACTCCAGCGGCCAGAGAGCGGATTTACAGTGTCTCTGTGAATGGCAGCCCTCTTGCCGACAGCAAAGAGATATTCCTCACTGTGCCAGTGGGAGGCGGAGAGGTAAGTGTTCGGGGAGGGGTGGGTCAGGCCATGACGTGCTGCTTACTCACCATTTCTTTCTTTTGTCCATCACCCACTGCTCTCCCGGAACCCAAAGTCCTTTGGTTACCTGGCTTGTCATCTCCACACTTCTGTAGGACTCAGAACCGTTTCCTTTCCCAAGATAGAGCTCCAGACTGGGAAGATTCTTGCCCAGCTCTGGGTTCCATTTGCGCATCAGCTAACATAGGCCCACATATCTTGTATTAATAGTAGATGTGGAAGACATTCCTGCCCTTGAGTAGCGGTCAGTGGTCAAGCTAGGCTCCCAATTAATAACATACCATGTGATGTGTGCAGTAAGGGTGTGCAAAGGAGAACACTGTCAGGGTGCATGCTTAGTCTAGAAAGGGGAACGTGAGGGTCTTCCACTTGGTGTCACTTTGAGGAGTCTGAAGCAGGCAGAGCAGAGCAAGTTGCCGACCTCCGCTCGGGGATGGAGGGGATGGTCTATCTCACATGAGGTCTGCAGGGCATTTCTAAGCTAAGGTGCACCCCTTGTCTTCAGCTGATCCAGCCACTGACCCAGTGACAAACGCCAATATCACTGTCTCCTTGGGACTCACACCCCTCCTGCCTGCCTTGCCACCCCCCCCCCACAAGTGCAGGACATCAAGGGGACCCCCAGGGCACCCTGGGCTGCTGGCAGAGGTTCCTTCTGTGAGGGACCAGCCACTTTAACCCTCTCCCCTCCCCACAGAGCATGCGGTTATTGGCCAGTACTTGCAGAGGATCGATATTGCACAGCTGGATCCAGAGGCCCTGGGAAACGTTAAGAAGCTCTCCGTAAGTCATGCTCCTCTCCACACACAGGGTGGAGCCTTCTGGGTTTAGCCATTCTTAGGATTTCCTTTAGGGTCTGGGCTGGTGCTTTACACTTACAACTGTTTCCCCCAAGGGATTTTGACACTCAGTTCTCCTGCTTACCTAGCAGCAATTCTGTCCCTAAACTGATGTTGAATTTTGATCCAACCCAGAGTGCCTACCACAGAAGTTCCACAAGAAAATCAAAATTCTGCTTCCCTCAGGCAGTTGGTTTCTGTGTGTTATGGCACAGCAGGTGACCTCTGGGAACTAAAACTCCCTCACAGCAGTTCAGGAACAGGGTGAGGAACCTGTTACAAGGAATCCCACAGAACTGGAGAGTGCTGGCCAGCCAGGCCCTCTGGGTGGTGGGACCACAGTGCCGGGGGTTGATGGGGCTCTGCTCTGCTGCATCAGCTCCTTTAGCACCTCTGTCTTTGGGGCCCAAGCACTCATTTCCCCTGCGCCTGCCCTTCCTCCCTAAGCAGAGCACCGCCTTCTCCATGAGCCTGTTGGCTCTCCTCCCGCTGCCTTTGGTCTGGATGCGGTTCTGGGTAGTCGCACTCTCTACTCCGTTGCCCAGCGTGGACTGTCCAGTGTTAGTCCTCAGTTAAATTCTCAAGAGGGAGACTCCACAATTCCGTTCTCAGCTTTGGCCCGACGGCCACCCTGGTCCTGTCAGCTGGCTTAGTGTGGGGGATGGGAACACGCAGCACAAACATGGCTGCTGTTGGGGTAGGGTCTGTGAAGGGCATGTCCAGGAAGCAGATGAGGGCAGAGCTGCTTTCTCAAACATGTCATTCAGACCACAGGCTGGTACTGAGACTGGGCACATACCAGCCACCTGAACCTGGGGACATCCTTCATCAAGCTGGACCTCCAGCACTGCTGTTCCCAGATGATACCTTCACTGTCTCATTTGAGACAGCATTTTGCTGTTCGTTCAGATGAGAAGCAGAGATGCAGAAAGTTTAGTTCAGTGTGCGTTGGTGGTCTAGCGGTGAGCATAGCTGCCTTCCAGAAAGGTTAGTTGGTTCATGCATGGATAGAGAATGGAGAGCTGAGATTCAGTCAGACCGGCCCAGCCCGAGTCAGTGCTCCCTGAGTAGACTAAGGGATGGATGGGCATGTCTGCCCAGCACCACCCACTCAACGACCTCTCCTTCTCCTTTCAGAACCGTCTTGCTCAAATCTGTGGCACTATACGAACTCAAAAATGAAGCTGCTATTCCAAGACGGGACAGGATGGGCCTTCAGTGGGTACTTGTGGGACCCTGAAGAAACCTCTTCCTTTTGGCTTACTGTTTGTTTGAGTGTGAAGTCCCAGAGCAGGGGGTGGTGCTCCTCTTGGAGAACTCAGGAAGCTTTGCTTTGGGCACCTCCCAAGCCAGGTGACAAAGACACTGCCTCTGCGTCCATACAGTCCAAACTTCCACCCTTCTCTGAACTGAATGCTCCTTCCTGCTCCTAGAGTGGCCGCCTCTGCCTCCTGCAGCTCCATGTGTCCTCTTTGCCCTGCCCCAACTCAGAGGAACCTCGTGTTCCAGGAGGACTGTCAGTCACTCACCAGAGAGCCCTGTGCAGCTGGGCTCCCAGCCTCCCAGCCTAGAGGCTGGGCACTGTAAGCTCCAGGAAGGGAGCTCCACAAGAGGGCGGCTCCAAAGCTGGAAGGGACTGTGCGGATGGGGCCAGGACCAGCCATAGCTGTGACCCCAGCAGGACACACCTTCCCCGCGTGCCCATGCCCTCCCTCCTGCGGTGGCTGCTGCCGGGGCTCTGCGGCCTTATGCCTGCCGTGCCCAGTAGTTCTGTCTCAAGCTGATTTGTGGACCAGTACTGTGTATTATCCCTGTTTACCAAAGACCAAAACTTGGTTTGAGGGCAGTTTCCGTGTCTCGCTCCTCTGCCTCTCCAGTTAGTTTAGTTAATGGGAATCTGCGTAAGGGAACTGTAGGGTTTAGTTGGTGTGGGGTTTTTCACACGACTGGCTGCAGTTGAGCTCAAAGCTCTAGTCTTTGCCAGTTCTGTAGACTTTGCCGAGAGTGCTTCTCTCTTCCTAGGTTCATGGGGGAGTGAGTGTAGCTGGTCTGGGGCCCTCATTCTGTGCGTTTGGCCTCTGCCCTGGTGTGGGCTGTCCGGTGGGCACAGAGACCCCTGCGCCCCAACCAGCACTTCTGCCCTGAAGAATCATGGGATGTGGTCCAAGAACACAGGAGCCTAGAGTTCCTGCCCCCAGCTTGGGGGCACAATGTTGTGTGTGTGGTTCTTTGTTGTACTTTGTACTATTTTGCTACACGACCATCCTAGTAATCCAGTCCTGTCCAAGATATGTTCTTTTCAAGTTGTTTTATTCTCCCTTTCCTGAGACTTTTGTACATATTGTTTTCCTGAGTCGTGGTATCTGTGCTGATTTATTCTGATCGGAGCTACCAAAAGGTACCGGTTTTCAATAAAGTGTGGATTTGGATTTGTTTTTAACTGATAGTCCACTTGCCTATCATCTCCAAAATGTGCTACCTGGACTAAAGACAGTTTAGGGGCTGAAGCTATTAGAGCGGAGGGTCTGCAAACAGCTACTTCCCGCAGACGTGAAAGCCTTTACTTCAGGCAGAATCTGATACCTGAAGAGGGGCCCCTCTCCCCAAGCAGGGCATGGTAATCTAGCCCAAGAAGTTTTCTCCCAATGCCTTCTTTCCACGAGCTAGAAATTTACATCTTGGGGGCACAACAACCAGGGTATCTATAGTTTACCTGCGTAGCAAGTCTCATCAGCCAAGGACAAAACAGGGGCCCAAGTGATTCAGTGATGGGGCATCTCCCTTCCCAAGCTTCAGGCTCTGGCAGATCTGCCTTCCTGGCATTTTCACTGAAATGATCCAGGTGGGGCTCACAGTGGAAGAGAAGACAGACTCGGGTCACAGTTTAGGAAGTCCGGGGTGTTGACAGTTTCCGGGGAAGGCCCTTCAGTCAGTGACAGCATTCAGGTAGCAGTTACTCATTTCAAGAGATCAAGTCACCAAAGCTGAGGCTTGTACCTTTTCCTGCATCATCTGGTGTAGGGTTAAGTACAGCCTGACATCAAGGAAACTCTGAGGATCCCCCAGCCTCTACTCACGACCACCTCACCCTAGTTCACTCTATTTGCACCACTGCCTAGACCCAATTGCAAGGAATGTGTAGTATGTAACAGGTGCCGAGTAAATACCAGTCATAGACAAGGATGGACCAGTCCATCCCATGTGAGGGTTAGAGACGAGAACGAGCTTCCTTCCCAGGATTTAAAGCAAGGGCTGAGCTGTCACTGGGCTGGGATGCTGCAAAGAAAAGTCAGTATTATTGCCAGACCCCAGATCAAAGAGTTCCAGCAAATATTTTCACAGTTTAGATTTTTTTTCCCAAATTGATTGCTAACAATTTAAATTGTGATTTCACAAAAATGTTCACTAGCCGCCAAAATTAAGATTCAGCAACAGGGGCCACAGTCAACAGGAGCTGTATAGCAGTTTTCCTTAACCCTCAGAGCCTTCTTCCCGTTCAGGGGAATTCTTAGCTCATCCCTGTGGGCAGTTTACTTTGTAGCCTCTGCTGTATGTATGAAAAAGGCTGAGCTGCTCTGGGCTGAGGGAGGAGGAGATGGCAGCCTGGCGGCCTCCCCCTCACCAGGGGAGTTTCAAAGAATCCTAGGGTTCCAGTGAACAGTAAGAGTCTTGCTTTACCATTATACACCCCCTGATCTTTCCAGAAGCCCTACTTGGGACTTCCTGTTGGAAGTTGTGCAAACATATTGCCTTATGAAGGTTCCACGAGCTAGAAATTTACATCTTGGGGGCACAACAACCAGGGTATCTATAGTTTACCTGCGTAGCAAGTCTCATCAGCCAAGGACAAAACAGGGGCCCAAGTGATTCAGTGATGGGGCATCTCCCTTCCCAAGCTTCAGGCTCTGGCAGATCTGCCTTCCTGGCATTTTCACTGAAATGATCCAGGTGGGGCTCACAGTGGAAGAGAAGACAGACTCGGGTCACAGTTTAGGAAGTCCGGGGTGTTGACAGTTTCCGGGGAAGGCCCTTCAGTCAGTGACAGCATTCAGGGTAGCAGTTACTCATTTCAAGAGATCAAGTCACCAAAGCTGAGGCTTGTACCTTTTCCTGCATCATCTGGTGTAGGGTTAAGTACAGCCTGACATCAAGGAAACTCTGAGGATCCCCCAGCCTCTACTCACGACCACCTCACCCTAGTTCACTCTATTTGCACCACTGCCTAGACCCAATTGCAAGGAATGTGTAGTATGTAACAGGTGCCGAGTAAATACCAGTCATAGACAAGGATGGACCAGTCCATCCCATGTGAGGGTTAGAGACGAGAACGAGCTTCCTTCCCAGGATTTAAAGCAAGGGCTGAGCTGTCACTGGGCTGGGATGCTGCAAAGAAAAGTCAGTATTATTGCCAGACCCCAGATCAAAGAGTTCCAGCAAATATTTTCACAGTTTAGATTTTTTTTCCCAAATTGATTGCTAACAATTTAAATTGTGATTTCACAAAAATGTTCACTAGCCGCCAAAATTAAGATTCAGCAACAGGGGCCACAGTCAACAGGAGCTGTATAGCAGTTTTCCTTAACCCTCAGAGCCTTCTTCCCGTTCAGGGGAATTCTTAGCTCATCCCTGTGGGCAGTTTACTTTGTAGCCTCTGCTGTATGTATGAAAAAGGCTGAGCTGCTCTGGGCTGAGGGAGGAGGAGATGGCAGCCTGGCGGCCTCCCCCTCACCAGGGGAGTTTCAAAGAATCCTAGGGTTCCAGTGAACAGTAAGAGTCTTGCTTTACCATTATACACCCCCTGATCTTTCCAGAAGCCCTACTTGGGACTTCCTGTTGGAAGTTGTGCAAACATATTGCCTTATGAAGGGTTGCATGTATGCGTGCTAAGTCATTTCAGTTGTGTCCGACTCTGTGATCCCATGGACAGTAGCCCGCCAGGCTCCTGTATCCATGGGATTCTCCAGGCAAGAATACTGGAGTGGGTTGCCATGCCCTCCTCCAGGGGATCTTTCTGACCCACGGATTGAACCCGTGTCTCATATATCTCCTGCATTGGTTTGTGGTTCTTTCCCACTAGCGCCACCTGGGAAGGCCCTATGAAGGGTTAGATTAAGTCACTCATGTGAAGAGCTAGTTCTTGGGGAGGGTGTGGCAGGATGTTACCCCGGCATCCTTTATTCACAGTATCGGATGTACGTTTTAGCTTGTCCAAAACCGAGTTCCCCTCCCTTTAAGTGGTACATCTCAGGGAATGGCACCTCAGAGTGCTGCCTTCTTGGGGAAGCCATCCAGTACTCGACCCTACGGTAGCCGCAATCACACTGCCCTGTCTCCTAAACGAGTCTCTCGCTGAGAGATCGCAGACAAACTCTTTGTGGGGGAGCAGCGGTGTAAATCCCTCCCATACAAGTTTAATGTTTAAGCAGTTGTCACTGACAAGCATCATACTGACAGGCACAGACAAGTTTTTAGGCACAGACAAGTTTTTATTACTTTGTCCTGCATATAGATCCCAAGAAATATAAAAACATCTCCAGAATTAGTCAAAGGAACCACTTTCCCCACCCCCAACCAGCCCCTTCCCTCCCTGGATGGGGTCAGATATGGGTGCTGGGAGCAGGTTGCAGGCCACCTCTCTCTATCCATTGAATAATTATGTTCCATATAAAAATAGATCTGTAGAGGGCTCCCAGGGAGCCATTAGCCCATATCACACTGGCAACCTGTGCAGGGCTGAGGCCTGGGACCCATCAGGATGCTGGGACCTCACTCCTCATGGGAAGGGAGGTCTACCCTGGACACCGAAGTCCTGCCAACACAGTCAGGAGACTCTGCAGAACAGCTGGTGGTGGGGGGACACCCTGGCCCCCAGAGCATGACTGATGCAGCTGCAGATGGGGCGAGGCTCCCTCCACCGAGATGGGGTGCTGGTGTGTCCTTTCCAGCTCTCCTGGGGGCAGTGGGGGCAGAGTCTGGAGGGCACTGGCAAGGGACCCTCCAGCTCTGTCCAAGGCAGAAACAGTGTCTCAGCCTCTCCTGGCACCCCCAGGACACTGAGCCGAGACAGGTGCTCAGGAGATGGAGAGCGGGGCTGGGGGACTCCTGCCCTACTGGCAGGATGAGGCTAAAGGCACTGTTGGGAGACCCCACCCCCACCACAGAACGCTCCCAGGGATGTACTGCCTCCTCATCTCTCCAGGATGCTTTGCAGGCCCCTCTGCTTGGACTCCTTCTGTCCTAGGCCCTCCATCAACCCTAAGAGTCCTCCCCCGGCTCCTCCAAGGTCTCATTCAATGGATGCATCAGACTCAGCCAGGGAACTTTCCCAGACACCCCTCCATATACACACATCAAGAGTGCCCATCTGCCCCTCTAGCCCACCAGCCCTCAGGCCCCAAGGTCTGCCAGTAAGGGACGTCCACTACTTCCTGGAGCCTGAGCTCATCTCCCTGCCTCGTCCGGCCCCTGCAAGGGCCGACTGTGTCTCCTTCACCCCTTCCTGTAGCCCTTGAACCCTTCTTCCCAGCCCAGCCCATCCCACTCACACATAACCACACCCCAGAGCAGGTGAATGTCAGGGGTGACCCTATCCAAGGCCAGTTGCCTTCCTGCTGTCCTATGAAAGCCCTGGCCTCATGATCACCCCCACCTCCAGGAAGCCCTCCTGGATGAAGAGCTCTGGAGTCAGCTCAGCGTAACCACTCCTGCCAAAGCCCTGCAGAAGAGGACCCAGAGGGAAGAGGCATTTCATGAGGGCTGGGTGGTACAGGGGATGAAGCTTGCAAAAGAGGGGTCACTTCAGAGTACCCCTGGGCTGCCTCAGGGAAGAGTGTTGGTGACACACAGAGGACCAAGGACTCTCCAGAGCCACACTCTGGATCAGGAATTGGGCCCATGGGCTCAAGCCCAGCTCTGGCCCAGACTCCTCACTGAGCCTTGGTTTTCCCACCTGTATGGTAAGGACTGACCGGCCCATTAGAGAAGCTCCTTCTCTGAGAGTCACTATCCCCAGGGCTGGGAGCAAAGCTCTTGGAGTCCCGGGCAGAAAACCGCTATCCTCATGTTCCTCCCAGACGTCCTGGCCAGTGAGTTTATAAAAGGAATGCAAAGTAGTAGGGGGTGCCTAGTGGGACCTCAGGAGAGCACCGGGACCCTCACCCAGAGTGTTCTGCCCAAGGGTGGGGAGCAGAAATCAGCTCCTGAGTCTGGGGTCCTCAGGGTCCAGCCCCTGAGCTCAGCACCACCTCTGCCCACCTGGGTCTCAGGACCAGGGTCCAGACACGGCCCAGCTGGACCACAGGGAGCTGAAGAGCCGTGGCCCACAGGACGGGTGGTCCTAGCTAGGTCCCAGAACAGCCCACCCCTCGGGGACCCATGCTGCCCGCTGGTCTGAGGGAAAGTGTGGCACCCTTTGGGGTGGGCCCCAGACTCCAGTGGGTGTGGAAGACAGAAGGGCATGAACCAGGCCATTTAAAGCTATGTCTTCCTCCCTGCCCCTGCCCACCTTGGTCTCTGTGACCCTGTATTTCCTCCCACTGTTATCTCTGGGGTCCTCCCCAGGATTTGAACCTTTTTTCTAGGGGGGGACTGAGTCAGCCAAGGTGCTCAGACCCGGGGCAGTGAGGGGAACAGGCAGGGAAGTGGGAAAGACTGTGGCTCCATGCAAGCTCTGGGCTCTCCCAGGTGGAACACAGCCAGCAGGGGCCCTGGGTGGGGCTGGGGGCTGGCGGGCCCCCTGGGGTCTGGGCCAGAAGAGTGGGGCTGCTCACACCTGCACCCCCCGGCCCTGCAGCTGGAGCACCCGGGCCCGCAGGGCGCCGATCCCGCTGAGGAGGTCCTCCCGGTGTTCCGCCGATGAGATGCCCAGGCTCACCAGGTCCCTGGAAAGAAGGCTGGTCAGATCTAGCTGGCTCATCCCCACCATCTTCCCTCCCTTACACTCCACCCCCACAAGGAACAACCCAGAATGAGGACAAGCTGGGCCTCCCTGCAGGCAGGGGCAGGGCTCCCCGGCTCCTCAGACTCACTGGGCAGTCATGTCGGCCACAGCCTCCAGGCTCCCATAGCCCGCAGCGGCGAAGCTGTCTTTGTAGCGGCCCAGGTCCAGGGCCTCCAGCCACGCGCCCACGGAGCCAAAGGAGGGGAAGGTGGAGAAGGCACGGTCCGCCAGGGGCGTGGGAGGCCTGGGGCGGGGTGGAGGAGCTGTGGTCAGTCGACAGTAGGGGTCTGGGGCTCAGACCCAGTCGCTCTCTGGAGGAGCGACCATCTGAGAAAGGACAGGCCATTTCGTCTGAGAAGATGACGGACGGGTCATCTGAGGACAGGCTATCTGAGAAGATGACCGAGTCCCAGGGCAGGCCTGGCTCACACAGGGTTCTGGGTGTTCCCAGAGCCAGGCGGGGGTTCACGACGCTAGGGCAGGTGGAGAGGCTGTGCAGGAGCCAGCTAAAGGCACCGGGAGGGTCTGGAACGGTCTGGGGTAGGGTATACGCAGGCGAGTTGGGGAGGTGACTTGTTTTATCCAAACTACAGATCTGTTGGGACTGTCACCACATTTACTTACGTGGTCACTGTATCCGGGATACGTGGGGCAAAACCCAGGACAAGCAGAAATGACTGCAATGAAAAGCTGTATGTGCCTAAGGCGGGTGGGAGTATTAGACCTACCTGGGGCGCCTGAGCGAGCAGTCATATCTAAAGGTGGGGTGGGACACGTGGCTGTTGTACATAGGGTGGGAGGGCATGCGTGGACAGGCGAGAGTTCGGCTGTGTCGGCACAGCTGGGAAGGCGCCTGGGACAGGTGAGGTGATGCCGTACCTGGCACAGGTGGTGTCGGCACACTTCGGGGGCTCTGGGTCCTGCATCATCTTGCTCAGGAGGCCGTGGATCTGGGAGAACCTGGGCCGCTCACTCGGGTCCTTCTGCCAGCAGGCAAGCATCAGTCGGTGCAGCGGGGAGGGGCAGTTCCTGGGCGGCGGCAGCCGGAAGCCATCCTCCACGGCCTTGATCCCTAGGCCGTGGTGGCGGTGGGGGAGTGGTGGGCAGACAGGAGGTTTTAGGGCCCCCAGTACGCACACTTACCCCATCCCCAGGAAGACTCAAATGGTGGCCAGGCAGGGACTGGAAACAACAGACAGTAAGGAAGGGCCTGGGGCTAGGAGGACAAGGGTTCATGGGCAGAGGTCAGGAAGCTGGGGCCTGAGGTCAGAGGGCAGCAGGATCGGAAGGCCAGGCGCTGGAGCCACCGCGGCCACTCACATCTTGGCCAGACATGTCCCAGTAGGGCCGCTCTCCAAAGGCCATCACCTCCCACATGACGACACCGAAGCTCCACACGTCGCTGGCGGAGCTGAAGTGGCCAAACTGGAGCGTCTCGGGGGCGGCCCACAGCGCGGGGCTCCGACCACTCTGCAGGCAGGCGGGCCGGCCGCTCAGGGACAGGAGGGGCTGGAGTTGCAGCCAGCGTTCCCCACCCGCAGAGCACCTCAGGGTCCCACCCCACCTGCCTGCCCACAGCTGCTTATCTAAGGGAGAACCCACAAGGGGGCCGCAGGAGAGGCCTGTGCTGGCGTGGTCAGCTGGAGGGAGGGGCGGGGGTGGGGAAGAAGGGGGACGCGGGGAAGGGCTCCCTCACCATGGTGGTGTAGACCGCCTCTGCTCGGTCCCGGGGCCCCCGGCCAAAGCCAGAGATCTTGCAGACGAGCTCGCTGCTGACCAGCACCCGGCGTGCCGCCAGGCCCCGGTGGACGTAGCCCATTTCCGACAGGTACTTCATGGCCGACGCCAGGCCGGGCAGCAGCCCCATCAGCTGCGTGGCCACCAGCTGGCCCTCATGCCGCTGGGGGGGAGGAGGAGACGGAGGCCGGCTGCACCCTCACTTCCCTGGTGCTGTGACCCCAGGGAAGTCACTGGCCTTCTCTGGGCTTCAGTTGGCTGCGTCACCTGCCAGGTCAGCCTGGCCAGAGGGCATCTCTACAGAGGATGAGGCCAACCCCAAGTCCCACCGAAGGGAAAAGTAAGGGACCAAGAGACCTCAGTCATCGGTACCCCCTGGGGCCCAGGCCACTCACCCTGAGGAAGCCGTCCAGGGCCCCATGGCTCATGTACTCCATGACAATCATCAAGGTGCTTCCTGTGCTCAGGGAGGGGGACATATATGCTCAGGTGCCTGCTGCCCTCCACGAGCACACGTGCTCCCCACTCCTCGCCCCGCGCCAAGGTGGCCAGGACCAAGGCCCAGCCCCCTGAGTCTCGCCCCTCTCCTGCCTGCCCTCTTCTGCTGAACAGCAGGAGAGGTGGCGTCTGAGGGGGACAAAGGCCAGGGGGAGGATGTGCGGCAAGTTAGCCGCGGAAATCACCAGGGATGCACTCCCAGAGTGTCACCACACATCCAGAGATCACGCAGGGTCAGAGGCCACTTGAGTCAGCGATGGAGAGCTGAGCTCCTCTCCCCATGCTGGGCCGCGACAGGCGCCCTCCCAAGACTGAGCAGAGAGGGCCAGGGGGCGTGGTGCACCCCACTTCCCACACCATGGACTCCTCCCTGACCCACCCACCCCTGCTGGTGGAGCGCCGGCCTTACCTCGGGTGACCACACCCTCCAGTCGCACCACGTGGCTGTGGTCGAACTGGCCCAGGGTGAGGGCCTCGGCCAGGAAGCTGAGCCTCTGCGAGTCGGAGCAGCCCTCCCTTAGCATGTGCACAGCCACGGGGAGCTCCTGGCGGCCCGGGAGCTGCAGGCAGCCGCAGCACAGCTCCCCAAACCGCCCTGGGGGAGAACAGCACCTCAGACACCCGCCGGAGGAGGCCGCTGCCTCGGCCAGCCTGGGGAGGGTGAGCAGCTTCTGGCTCACGGGCCCTTTCTGGCCTGGGACTCGGGGCTCCTGAGTTCAAATCCTGGTGAACTAAGTACTGACCAACTGCTCTGCCCTTCCTCTGGCCTCAGTTTTCTCCTCTGTGAAATGGGGAGTCCTCTCTGCCTCCCGTGGTGGGAAATTTCAAAGCCTTAAAGAAAGGACTATGTGCGTGCCAGCACATCAAAGGCGTGCTGGGACCCATGACATCTATTCCACCACGCTGCCCCTTTCCGGCCTCTGCCCAGTGAGTCTGCCGACAGTGCTGGGGTAGAGCGTTGGGCTCCTGGTGAAAGTGCTGCCTTCTCAGCACAGGGGCGGAGGGCTTGCAGACACTAAGCAAGGAAGCCAGGGCACTGATCGTGAGAGAGCACTCACCCGCTAGGAGCCAGGCCCTGGGCTAAGTGCTGGGACGCTCCCACAGCAGCTCTGAGGCAGGTATCACGCCCATTTAACATATAAGAAGCTGAGACTCGGAGCAGAAGACGGACAAGCCCCTGGTCAGTGGCAGAGCCAGGGCTAGAACTCAGGTATGCCTGGACCCCAAGCTTGCAAACACCCCTCCCCATTGGGCCTTGAGAGCCTGGGACCAAACTTCTGCCAGTGGCAATCTGCAGAGCCAGCTCTGAAAGAGCCTGAAGGGAGAGAGTTCTGACCTTGGGGGCAGGCAAAGGGTAGGAAGGCGGGCTCACAGATTCCTCTGCCACTTCCCTCCCTGGACCCTGGTGGGCAGAGGCCCGTCTTGATGTGGAGGCGGGGGCTTCCTGGGCAGCGTGGGGACTGGATGAAGGCCAGGCCTGCAGAGATGGCAGCGGGACTTGGGGTGGAGGCAGGCTAGCAGGATAGAGGTGGGGTGGGGTGTCGGAGGGGCTTCCAGGGAAGGCTAGCAGTGGGTGGAGCAAGGGCTTCCCCACAGACAAGGATTCCCCGGGTGCCCAGTTTGCCTGTTCCAAGGCTCTTCTCCAGCGTGACGCTTTTTGCATCCAGCTCCTTGGCAAACAGATGCACGGCCTGCAGCGGGTCCCCACAGCTCTGGGGATCCACGAACGTGCGGCGAGTTGGGACTTTGACTGGCAATGAGGAGAAAGAGACGGGAGTGAGGCAAAGGGCCTCCATGCTTGGAGCAGTGGGGTGGGGGAGGGGAGGTATCCAAGGGCTGAGCACCAAAGAACTGATGCTTTTAAACTGTGGTGTTGGAGGAGACTCTTAAGAGTCCCTTGGACTGCAAGGAGATCCAGCCAGTCCATCCTAAAGGAAATCAGTCCCGAATATTCACTGGAAGGACTGATGCTGAAGCTGAAACGCCAATAAATACTTTGGCCACCTGATGCAAAAAACTGACTCATTAAAAGACCCTGAGGCTGGGAAAGATTGAAGGCAGGAGGAGAAGGGGACAACAGAGGATGAGATGGTTGGATGGCATCACCGACTCAATGGACATGAGTTTGAGTAAACTCCAGGAGTTGGTGATGGACAGGAAAGCCTGGTGTGCTGCAGTCCATGGGGTCACAAAGAGTTGGACACAACTGAGTAACTGAACTGAACTGAACTGAAGCAAGGGGAGTCAGGAAGAGGACTGAGGAAGTAAGGTGAGGTGGTGCCCGCCCCGCCCCAGGCCCGGCCCAGACAACTCACAGTGGAAATACAGCTCCTCCTCATCATGGGCGTCCCGACCTCCTTTGCCATAGCTGCAGGGCCTGGGGTAGGGGTGAGAGTGGGGGTGTCCACAGTCGTCCTTTGAGCCAGGCTGTCCCAGCCCTTCCCATCTTACCAGCACCCAGGGTGGCACCTCTTTGTCCCTCCAAAAGGACAAGGTCTGTGCCCCAGGGGAGGGACCTTCTTGTTCTGTGGGTCTGGAAGATTCTCCCTCCAGCACACACGTAACTCCAGCCCCAGACCTAACCACTCACCCCCTCCGCATTCCTCGTTATTTTCACTTTGAGATGCCATGAATTCTTGCAACTCGGGAGACACCCAAATCCGTGCCCTGACTTCAAGTCCAAGCTGCCTCCCTGCCTATAGCTGAACACAACAGGCAGGCCTTGCGCCCAGGGGCAACTTCCGGTCTAGTCAAGAAAACAGACCTTGAGAAGGAACCACAAGCCCACTCACAGGTCTGAGCAAAGAAGGGCAGTGCACTGTAGGAACATGGAGCTGAGACACGGTTGAGACCATCAAGGATAGCTTCCCGAGAGAGGCCACCGTGGGCCAAAGGACTGCATCACCATCAACAAAGTCATGGGCTGGCAACCGGGGCCCCTGAGGCAGGGTCTTGCAGGCCCACATAAAGACTTCGGTTTTATTCTGGGGGTGGGGAAGAGGAGAGCCCCAGGGGGAGGCAGCTTTGAGCAGGGGAGTGCCACGGTTCAATTTGCACTTTAGAAAGATCATCCCAGCTGCTGCTGTTGTCCCTGCAGGAGAGAGGAGATGGCTCAGGCTACGGGGTGACCATGGATGGAGAAAAGTACGCGTGCCATTGAGGTGACAGGGCCACGGGGCCTGGGGAAGGCTGGAGGCCAGAAAGGGAGCAGGAAGGGCGGGAAGCACCGCAGGGCCCCAGCTTGCCCAGCGAAGCGCAGCAGGTGCCACTTACCAAGCTGGAGCGGTGACAAGCTCCCGTCTAGGAATCTGAGTCTGCAGCACATCTGGGATAAGCAGGGCTGATCAGTGAGCAGGGAGTTCGCTACGTATGGCGGGAGCACAGGGTATAGTTTAGAAGGGTCTGCTCTGGAGACACAAGCTCTAGAGCTGGGGGCCTTGTCCAGGGAGAGGAGGGAGCCTGAGAAGTGGTACAGGGAACAAGTCTGAGGACTCCCCCCCACATCTAGAGATACGGAAGAGAAGAGGAGGGCCTCCCTGGGGGCTCAGATGGTGAAGAATCTGCCTGCAGTGCAGGAGACCCAGGTTCAATCCCTGGGTTGGGAAGATCCCCCGGAGAAGGGAATGGTTACCCACTGCAGTATTCTTGCCTGGAGAATCCCATGGACAGAGGAGCCTGGTGGGCTACCGTCCATGAGGTCGCAAAGAGTAGGACTGAGCGACTAACAACACAACAGAGAAGGAAGCCACCGAGGATACTGTGAAAGAACCACCAGAAAAACTGGAGGGAAGTAGAAGGGAAATCAGGGGTAGAAGGTGCTGGGGGTGGTGATGTCACAGGAAGCAAGGAAGGAAACAGAAGAGCAAGGTCACGTGAAGACTCAAGGAGGAGAGTTGAGGGAGACTCGAGAGAGATGGCCACATGTCGATGCCAGTGGAGGCAATCACGCAGGATGGAGTGGTCATGACCGCGGTCCCCCGCGTGGGCTCTGGAATCTGATGGCACGGACCAACTCCCTAGGTCCTTCCCTTGCTGTCTGTGGATCAAGTGGCTGGTTTTCTCTTTAATATGATTAGGATCAAGACAGCCCTGCCTGATCACACTGGTGCCAAGAGCTTATAAAGCACTCAACAAATGTTAGCCAGCATACAGGGAAGAAGTAGATGGGATCAATAGTAAGGGCTCCTGAGAAGGTAGGAAGGGGTGGGTTTCAGTCACAGGTAGAAGGACTGATCCCGGCCGGGAGGATGGCACTTCCTCTAGAGAAACGGAGGGAGAAGATGAATGCAGAGACAGGCAGGTGTGCCTGACTCAGCGGTGCCGGCAAAGAGCAGGTGCAGTAGACACAGCAGGGAGAGCGAGCTGCAAGGACCAGCAGTCTGCAGGGCACGAGCAGAACTGGGCTGATGGCCTGGTCCATGTCAGGAGATGGGAGAGGGCAGCTGAGGCGGAACAGGAGAGGGGGTCTGTGGAAATGAAGTCAAAGACCCCAGAGGCCAAGGGCTGGGGAAGGTTGTACAGTGGCTAGTGAGGTCATCCAGCATGGGAACAGGACTCCCATGAACATCTGGGAGAGCTGAGGAGGGATGCAGGGGGCAAGGCCAAGTGGCTGGAGGAGCAACAGAGAAAGCGAGACACCTCCACCTGAGGATGAGACCCCCTAGTGAGAACTGGGGTGAGCCAGGATCGGCTGGGAGAGCAAGTGGAGGTGAGGGGCCCACTGTACAGAGCAGGGGGCTGCAGAGCCGGGGAGCGGAGGAGATGGGCGGGGGCATGCATGCTGGAGACGCGTGTCCTTGCCCATCAGTGCTGGACCTGGCGGATTCCCATGTTGGTGCCATTTGATTTTGAGTTGGTTTTGAAATCCACGCCTGGCTTGCCCGCCTGCTCTAGTGCAGCGGTCTCCGAGGTGCTCCTGGGCAGCCATGCCTGTCTTGCAGCCTCTGCCCAAAGATGCCCTTCTTGCTCACCCCTCCTCCCTCCTCTCCTGCCTCCCGGAGCCCCCTGAGCTCACTGCCAGCACAAGCTGCTCCCAGCTCCTCTCCATTCCTGCTTTTCCAACGCATCTCATCTGTGGACCTTTAAGCTCCATGATCAAGGAGACTTTACTCTTGTCCTGCTTTCCTGACTCACCTGACCGGAGCAGAGCCGGCTCCCAGATCCTCTCCTCCTCAGTCACTTTCAGTACCTCACTTAAGGCCAAGCAAATAACCCCATCTGAGCCAGATGAAAGCTCGCTGCCCCTCTGGCCCGCAGGCAGTTCCAGGATGCTGACATGTGGCTCCCGGACCAGCTCATTCCTTTCCTCTGCTCCCCCTACTCCAGCCTGTCACATGCAGCCTTCCCAAGCCCTCCAGTCTGCTGACCTCAGCCCTAGCCTGGACCCCACCTGGGGTGCCTCTGCCAAAGGGACTCTCTCTTTGCTGAGCCAGACCCAAGCTCCATATCTTTCCCCCTCTGCCCATCCCCTTTCTCTGCCCACTCTCCTGCAAGCTTCCTTCCTCTGGGGCTTTGGGGTTTCTGGCATATGAGTTCCCCTCCTTGTTCTCCCTGCTCCCACACAACATACACGCACACACAATTTCTGCCTTTCTTCCCTCTGCCTGTGTTCAAGGGCCTCCAGATTCCTTGGGGGCAGGGGCTGGGGGCCTCTAGCGCCTCGGGAAGCTCCCAATTACACTGGAGCAGCCAGAGCTTGATTCCCTCCGTAGCGAAGCCTTCTGACATTTAATGAGTGAAGGAGCTAAATCCCCTTCATCCCACAGCAGCTGAGCAGGAGCAGGGCGTGGGGGGAGGGGCCAGGACAGCACCAGTCAGGCCTGTCTCTACACAGCGGTGTGCTCGCCTGTGCAAATCCGCACATGTGCAAATGCGGATACAGATACAGGAACCTGAGGGCAGGGACACAGCCCGCCAGGGGACAGCCAGGCTGGAACCAGTCACCTACCTCCTCCAAATGGCCAGCACGCTCATCACAGAGCCCAGGACGAGGAGGGCTGAGATGGTTACCACGGTGATGACAACTGCGGGGCTCTGGTCCTTGGACCTGGAGGTGGCTGGGAGGAAAACCACGAGGCTGAGAGAGGCAGAGGACCAGGCTCCCGGGTAAGCCCCAAGACAGACTCCTGTCCTCACCCCACAGCAGGATGTCCATAGCACCTCCACCCTCAGCCTAGCCTCCCAGCAGCTGGGGACCAAGGCTGCCCCCACCAACCGCAATGGCACCTGAAGGTTCGTCCTTTCCCAGGGCAGGTCACTGCAGCCCAGCTCTGAGAGAGAGGAGTAGGCATCCAGACAGGCAGGCTCGGGCCTTTTTGCCTTATAGATGCACAAAGAAGGTGGCTCTGCAGGGGCATAGCCTTTTCTCTGAGCTCCCCAACCCCAAACAAGAACTGTCACCGACAATTTTTGCTGATGTTCAGTTGCTAAGTCACGTCAGACTCTTTACAGCAATGGCTGTAGCGTGCCCAGGCTCCCCTGTCCTCCACTATCTCCTGGAGTTTGCGTGTCCATTGAGTCAGTGATGCTATCTAACCATCTCATCCTCTCTAACAATAAGAATGATGAGCTAACATTTAATGCACACTTATGTGCCATAACTAAACAATCCTGTTTCATCATCACAAGAAGCCAGGAAAATGAACTGTCTCCATTCTGCAGCTGAGGAAACTGACATCGAGAAAAGTTACGTAATTTGCCCAAGGTCATAAAGCCAATAAACGGTGACCTTAAGATTCAAACTTGATTCCTAAAGCCTCTGCTTTGAACTATTTCCCCAGCAGAGGGGCCAGAGGACCCCAGGCCCTCAACCCCATCCACCCATCCATCCATCCAACACGTGCACCAGGCTGGCAGTGGTCCTAGGAAGTCAGCAATGAATGAGCCAGAATCCTTGCCCTGGAGGGATGTACCGACCAGCAGGGGAGACAGAAATGAAAAATCAACAGAAAGAAAGAAACAGAGACATGGGCAGAGGCACAATCATTTCTTCCTAAAGCCAATGGGGAAGGTTTTGCAGAAGAAGCATCATCTGCACTGGACCTGGAAGATGGACAGAGTTGTTGATGATGCTTAGATGTACTTGCTGGGTCTGGAAAACGACAGGCCATGCCATGTGGCTGGAAAGCAGGCTGCATGGAGGCAGAGACGCAAGATATGAAGAGATAAAGCTGGAAGGCAGGAGGATGAAGAGAACTGGGGAAGGTGACAAACCCAGAAGGGCCTTGAATGCTAGGCCAGGAGGATGAGCTTTATCTTGAGGGTAACAGGGAGCCCAGAGCAGTGGACAGAGTTCCTTCTCACAAGGAGAGGAATGAGGGAATCTGCTAGGTCAGGAGTGGGGAGAGAGGGGGAGTGCTTGGAAGAGATAAAGGTTTGGGATAACTATCGGGAATGGGAAAGATGCTACGCAGCCCTGCTGAATAAACTGGGATTAGCAAAAGATGCTTTAGCAGGCAGCCTTGGTGAGGGATGATGGAGGAGAGCCAGTCCTGGGGACAGGGGGTAGGTGCAAAATAGTGTCTAGGGAATGGGGGCCAGCAGGGCTGGAGAGTGCTTCAACCAGGAGAGTTTGCGGAGGCTGGGGAGAGATGATTGTGGGGCCAGGAGGGGCTGGGAGCCCGACAGATGTGGTCAGTCTCAAGAGCTGCTCTTAGGATGTCACATAGCAAGTGAGGAAGAGTGACAGCAGAGAAAGGGAGGGTCAGAGGCCAACAAGGTCAGGGCCAAAAGAATAGATTTCAGAGCCCCCATTTCCAGAGAAGGGGAATAGGGTCCCGGCCCTGGCTGGTGGCAGAAGATGGAACTGTCGCCAAGGACTGTTTGAAATGAGCTGTCCTGGTGGACACAGAAATGGAGGATGCAGAGAAAATCGGTGTGGCCAGTGGCCTCTGAGATAGCCCTGCAGGATTCTCCGCTTCCTGGTGTTTCTTCCCCCATGAGCATGGGCTGAACACAGTCATTCGCTTCTAATGAACAGAATACAGCACAAGTGATGGGATGTCACCACCATGATTAGGTTACAAGAGATCAGCTTCTGTCTTGGGCGCCCTCTTGCTCCCTCTCTCTCTCACAGTCTCTAGAAGAATCTCGTTGCTGGCTTATGAGCAGCCCTTGGAGAAGCCTAGGAATCTTGTGCCTGCCTCCAGCAAGCAGCCAGCAAGAGTCCAACTAGGGAAGCACACACCCCTCCCCTCCCCTCCTCTCCACTCTGCCCCAGTTGAGCCTGGAGATGATCGCAGCCCCAGAGGACCTCTGGGCTGCAGTGAGGGCTAAGCCGCGTGCACCTTCCTGACCCACAGACACCACAAGGTAATGCATGAATATTGGTTTTGGCTGTTGAGTTGAGGGTAACTGGCTACACAGCAGTGGTTAGCTAGTACAGTAGCGCAGTGTGGTCCTCCTCATGATCTTGACTTGGGGTCACAGCTCACTGGAAAAACTGCTCTGCGATTGGGGAACCACTCTCTGTAGCCAGGGCCACAACAGAGGAGGCCAGGAGCTGAGCGGCACGTCTACCGACTGTGTGCGCTCAGTAGCTCATTTGTATCTAACCCTTTGCGGCCCCATGGACTGTAGCCCACCAACCTCCTCTGTCCAAGGGATTTCCCAGGCAAGAATACTGGAGTGGGTTGCTGTTTCCTTCTCCAGGGGATCTTCCAGACCCAGGGATCTACCAACTGAGAAGCACCGTATGAACAGAAGTCATCAGTCCTCTCCAGCACCCACTCTCCACCACATCCACTCCAGCCCAACCCACGAGCCTCTGTTCTGCTGCCTCTCACTCTCCAAGATGCCTTCCCTGCCCACCTCCCCATGGAAAACTCCAGCATTCCCCAGCCTTCAAGACCCAGCTCTAATCTCTCACCAGCACCTGGCTGGGGTCTGGCAGAGACAGGCATTCGAGCAAGAAGTGCTGTCTCCTTCCCAGAAGGCAAACTCCCCCAACACTTTATCTCCACCTCCCTCTGGGCTCAGAACTCTTTCTATCATGGATGTGACTCATGTAGCAGGTTGGAAAGAATTATTATCTTGACAGCTGGTGCCAGGATGCCTCTGAGGGCAAACTGCCTTTTGTCCAGGAAAAATACTTCCACGAGCTGCTCAGGATAGATAGGGGTGAGGCCCTGAGGGCTGGGTTAGCAGCAGGAGACCAAAAGAAAGCAGGAAATGCTCCGTGCACATCCGGAAGGGGCCCTGGGGGGCTGGGGGAGGGGGGAGGAGGAGCCAGGGCAGGGAAGCCAGGGCAGGAGGCAGTACCACACCACGGCGGAGAGCTGGAACTGTTTTAGGATCAGGAATATCTGATGTTCAGCTCTTGTTTTACTTTGTTTTGATAACAACTTTATTGAGAAATTATTCTCACGCCATACAATTTGCCCATTGAAAGTGTGCAGTTCTCCAAGTGTTGTGTTGGTTTGTTTGCCTTTGGCCACACCACACAGCTTGTGGGTCTTAGTTCTCTGACCAGAGATTGAACCCAGCAGTGAAAGCTCAGAGTCTTAACCACTTCTGGTGTTTTTGCTTGGTTTATTGCTGCAGGTGACACTCCCTTGGTGTGCCCCAACCCTCAGCGAAGGCTGGATGCTGGGATGATGGACATCAGGGCCTGGAAGTCCAGAGGGTAAGCTGGGCCGATCCCTCGACTTCACACGCTAAAGCGTAATGGGAAGAGGGATGGTGCCCACGTTTGAGTCTGTGTCATGACAGAGAGAGAGCAGCAGGATGGGAACAAGAATTTAGTGGTCAAGGACAAGAAGTGACCAGGAGAAGAAAAGTCCTCCCAAGAAAAGAGAAAAAAGAGAGGAATCTTGGAGAGGGCAGGGGATGTTTCCTCAAGACATGGGAGGGAGACACCAGCTGAGACCTGGGTTCTAGCCGTTCATGGATCCCTTCCCTGTGAGTTCTTCCAAGACAGGTAGCCCAATCTGATCCACTAGTTACTACATTCCAGTCTCATTCATTCGTTAGGTTGTAACCGAACTGTTCTGCAGGTTCCCTTAACTGCACAGATAACCCCTCAATTTGCCGCCATGCTCCAGCCCCAGGCTGGGTTTTCTCTCCTCCTGCACATGTCACTTACCTTCTCCTGGGGTCAGCACTTCAATGCTGGGGTTGAAGCTCTGGGTCTCCCAGGAGGGCCCTGGGGAAGCTGCCCGGATCTGAAAGACGTAGCGGGTAGCCGGCTTCAGGTTGGTGACAGTGACTGCAGGCGCCCCTGTCTTCACCGTCGAGTAAGTCTGCTCACTCTGACCCTGGGGAGGGACAGAGACACATAAGGCCCAGACCCAGGGCTGGCCCCATGCTCCTGGGGGAATGTGGAGGGAAGGGGTAGGGAGGTGGCAGAGGTACCCTGGGGGGGAGGAGCCCGGGCTGCTGTGAGTAACTCCACTCATCTTGGAAGACTCTCACAGCTTTCTTCCAGAAGATCCCCAGCCCCTTTCTCCACCACAAATTTCCACCTATACTCAGTGGTACCCTAACTGAGAACAGGCCCACCTCTGAGTAACAGAAACTTTAGAGAAGATGCTGGCCTTATTGGCTTTTCTTTCCCCTTGTCCTTGGACTTTCACAATGTCTTGCAAGGTATGGATTCACAGAAAAGGAATTCAGATCAGAAGGGCTGAGAGGCTCACCCACAGCCCCCCACTAAGGGCCCATTCACTGCCCGCTGCTGGGCTAGACCTTATAGGAGCCGACTTCCTACAGTCCTCACACCAGCATTCCTATCTCCTCATATAGGTGATGCTCCCAGCAGGGAAGGGGCGGGGTGACACCTTCCCAATTCCTTCTGCACACTATGTCATCCTGCCCCCAACACATCTGCTCACGGTGCATGCTGGACATGCTGCCATCATTTCACCTCTGTGCACACCCCCTGATGAGCCCCTGCCACACTCATAGCCCCCAAAGGTGTTGCTGCTGCTAAATCGCTTCAGTTGTGTCCAACTCTATGCAACCCCATAGACGGAAGCCCACCAGGTTCCCCCATTCCTGGGATTCTCCAGGCAAGAACACTGGAGTGGGTTGCCATTTCCTTCTCCAACGGATGAAAGTAAAAAGTGAAAGGGAAGTCGCTCAGTCATGTCCGACTCTTCGTGACCTCATGGACTGCAGCCTTCCAGGCTCCTCCGTCCGTGGAATTTTCCAGGCAAGAGTACTTTTCCCCTATGTCTGTGGCCCCACTTCTACAGGCCCGGTATTCAGGAATCAGGGCAGACTTTGACCCAAGCTGGGCCAATCAGAATCCTACTTCTGGGCGTTTGAACATACCATGGAAAGACAGTGAGGCCCTGGCTGCAGAATTTATAAGCAGGCTTGGGGAGGGGAGGGGGAAAGGGGGCTGCCAGCCTGGGCGGCTGCAAGGTGCTGGAAACAGCCCTTCCCGCAGAGGAGGTGGGGTTGGTATGCAGAGAACTCAGAGATGAGGGGCTGGTGGCTCCTGCCACGCTTCTGGTCACCAGGCTCCATGAGACTCTCATGAAGGCTTTCAAACACAGCCCCTTTCGTACTGGCTCCTCTCGTCAAGGGTTTTTGTTCCCAGCAAATTCACACCCCCTATGGGCCAGGGAGCATCCACCCAGCTCAGCACTGGGACTGTGTCTGTGCTCTGATCCCCGAGTGTCAGTTCAGTGAGCCCTTTCTAAGCAACTGCTGCCTGCCTGGCTCCTTCCCAGTGACCTTCACTGTGGTCTCCTTGGCATCAGGGACCCCCAAAACCCTGTCCCAGCCGCTTTTCTCACTCATGCGCCCCTCCTTTGGCCATCCCCTCAGGTCCTTTGGCTTCAGCTACCATCTCTGGGTTGAAAGCCCCCAACTTCCTCTCTCTCTCTCTCTCAGAGCTCACAGCTCTCTAGATTTCTCTTTTCAAAATCTGTTATCTGATTCAGCAAAGAACTCCCTGGAGTCACTGAGGAGAGAGTGAAGTCCTAACACATGTAGTGCTAAGTCGAAAGCAAAGTTTTGCTTTAACAAAAGTGAGAACAGTTTAACTGTAGATTACCTATCAAATTCAAAGACAATAAACTTATGCAGAAAGAGATAGTGGATCTGGACCTAACTCCACTTGTTAAACCACCCTTAAGCTGCAACCATAGACTGACCACAGATACAAGAAGTCAGCCAAAATCAAGAAAGCGTATCCTAGGAGAATCAGCTGGCCCTACAGAGTTTACAATAAGGAACATTGTATACTATTATTATTTGTAAACGATTGGTTACACAGTCCCCACATCAGTAAAATTAAAATGCGAGTGCATACATTCATTGCTGTGAAAGCTGACTGTTAAACATTTATCAGTATATTATTTATCAGCATATTATTTATGCTGAGCTCTGGCACACCACCAGATCTGCCAACATGTTCCCACAGTGGTACTTTTCCATAAAATTTGAAACAGTATGTTTCTGTGTTTTCTTAAAAGGGTTGCAAACTATGCACAGAATCCAGCCCCAGAAAGTCTGGATCAGCCCTCCAGAAGAAGCTTTTTGTCAACTGTAAACACCAGGCAATAGTGGTGAAAATGGACACGATGATGGGTTACCGAAAGAAGCCCCGAGGAAAGAGGGAGAGCTGAGCGACCTCCGGCTGGGGAGGCCGCTTAGGGGGCCAGTGGAGATGTTTAGAGACAAAGCAAGAAGGACTTATGCTGGGAGGGGCTTGTAAAGAAAAGGAAGCCGGCAGGAGAGGGGGACAGATCGCAGCTGGTAATGCAACCCCACGTCCCTCCAGACCCAGACTCACCTTCTCGAAGTATCTGATCTCATACTCTGTGCCGTTGGCCCCTGGGGCTCCCGCGGGGATGGGTTCCCGCCACGACAGAGATACGCTCTGGGGCTCCACTCGGTCCCTGCGGATCTCATCCTCCTCCCAGGGGGCTGCAAGTTGAGTAATGCGAGGTTCTCTGGGGCAGGGGCAAGGGGCTGGAAAGGCGGGGCGCGCGGGGAGCCAAATGGGGCGGGGCCCAAGGGGCTGTGGGTGGGGCAAGAGGCCCTGAGGGGCGGGGCCTGAGGGACAGCCTCTTCTTGAGGCTAGAGGAAAGCTCTGGCTCCAGCGCTCCCGGCTTCCTTGGTTCTGAGCAGGAAAGCAGCAGGCCCCGTGCTGCTTGCCCACCCCCTACACTCCAGTTTCCCTTCAGGTGGCTGGTTCTAATTCCCCCAGGCTATCTCTACATGCTCTGTGGCCTGGAGATATTAGACAGCACAGCAGACAGGAAGACAAGCTACTTAACTATTTCAATAGTCTGGTCAAGAGGTAATATATTCAAATAAATTAGGAATAGAAGGAAATTGGTTCAGTTCAGTTCAGTCGCTCAGTCGTGTCTGACTCTTTGCGACCCCATGAATCGCAGCACCCCAGGCCTCCCTGTCCATCACCAACTCCCAGAGTTCACCCAAACCCATGTCCATCAAGTCGGTGATGCCATCCAGCCATCTCATCCTCTGTCGTCCCCTTCTCCTCCTGCCCCCAATCCCTCCCAGCATCAGAGTCTTTTCCAATGAGTCAACTCTTCGCATCAGGTGGCCAAAGTACTGGAGTTTCAGCTTTAGCATCAGTCCTTCCAATGAACAACCAGGACTAATCTCCTTTAGAATGGACTGGTTGAATCTCCTTGCAGTCCAAGGGACTCTCAAGAGTCTTCTCCAACACCATAGTTCAAAAGCATCAATTCTTCAGCGCTCAGCTTTCTTCACAGTCTAACTCTCACATCCATACATGACCACAGGAAAAACCATAGCCTTGACTAGACGGACCTTAGTTGGCAAAGTAATGTCTCTGCTTTTTAATATGGTGTCTAGGCTGGTCATAACTTTCCTTCCAAGGAGTAAGCATCTTTTAATTTCATGGCTGCAGTCACCATCTGCAGTGATTTTGGACCCCCCTCAAAATAAAGTCTGACACTGTTTCCACTGTTTCCCCATCTATTACCTCAACAAAATAAAGGCCATATATGAAAAGCTCCAGCTAACATCATACTTAATGGTGAAAAGCTGAGAGCTTTCCTTTGAAGATTAGGAATCTTACCACTTCTATTCAACCCAGTCCCAGAAGTCCTAGACAGTGCAATTAGGCAAGAAAAAGAAATGAAAGGCTTCCAGATTGGAATGGAGGAAGTAAAATGATCTCTTTCCCAGACGACATAATCTTATATGTAGAGAACACTAAAGGTTCCACAGAAAATACTGTTGACAAAATTGCAGAATACAAAATCAGATCACAGAAAATGATTCACATTTCCACCCACTATGAACAATATGAAGTGAAAATCAAGAAAGCAATCCCACTTACTTAAGTTTATTACAAAATTAAGAAGTCTTTTTAACAAATGGTGGTAGGAAAATTGAATGTCTATGTGAAAAAGAATTAAGTTGTGCTCTTAGTTTACATTACATACAAAAATGAACTCAAAATGAATTACAGACATAAATGTAAGACCTGAAAGTTCTAGAAGAAAATATAGAGGAAAAGCTTAATGATACTGAATTTGGCAGCTTTCTTGAATATGACACAAAAAGCATAGACAGCAAATATAAAAACAACAAACAGCACTACCAACTTAAAAACATCTGGACAACAGAGGAAGCAATCAACAGAGTGAAAGGCAACCCGTGGAATGGGGGAAACTGTCTACTAGCCACACATCTGAGAAGTGGTTAATGTCCAGAATATAAAATGAACTCCTTCAGTTCAACAATAACAACACCAAACCCCACAAATAACCCAGTTTAAAAATGGGCAGGGACTTCCCTGGTCATCCAGGGTTCGATCCCTGCTCCCGGAAGACTTCACACGCCGTGAGGCCCACACACCACACCTGTGAGTCTGTGCTCCAGAGCCCGTGCTCCCAGCAAGGGAGCCACCACGGCGAGAAGCCTGCACGCTGCACCAGAGAGGGGCCCCTGCTCTCTTCAGCTAGAGAACGCCCGTGAATAGCAGCAAAGACCCAACAGAGCCAAAAACAAGAAATAAATAACAATTTTTTTTAAATGGACAGAGGACGTGAATAGACATTTCTCCAAAGATGTGCAAACGGCCAATAAGCACATAAAAAGATGTTCAATATCACTAATCATGAGCGAAATGGAAGTCAAAACTATGAGATATCACCTCGTACCTGTTAGGATCAAAAATAAACAAAAAGCCAGAAATAACAAGTGTTAGTGAGACTGTGGAGAGACCAGAACCCTGGGCACTGTTGGTGGGAATGTAAATTAGTGCAAACACTGTGGAAAACATATGGAGGTTTTTATAAAAATATAAAAATAGGATTCAACTAGAGATAACCGTATTAAGTAAGTCATAAAGAGAAAGAAAAATACCATATGATAGCGCTTACATGCAGAATCTAAAATATGACACAAATAAACCTGTCTGTGAAACAGAACCTCAGATATGGAAGGCAGACCGATGGTTGCCAAGGTGGGAGAGAGTCTGGAGAGGGGCAGAGTGGGAGGGAGAGGTAGCAGGTGGAAGCTTTCATATAGAGCACGGATGGACAACTAAGTCCTACTGCAGAGCACAGGGAACTAATCAGTATCCTATGATACACCATAATGGCGATGAGTGTTTTTAAATGCATATAACCGAATCACTGTGCTGTATAGCAGAAACTAACACAACACTGTGAATCGACTATACTTCAACAAAAATACTGATTAAAAAAAAAACCAAAATAAAGATAGAACTACTGGGTGATCTTGCAATTCCTCTTCTGAGTATATAGCCCAAGGAAATGAAACCACAATTTTGTACAGACTACTGCACTCTCATGTTCATTGCAGCGTTATTGACAATAGCCAAGATACAGAAACAATCTAAGTGTCTGCTGACATGACAGACGAATGGATAAAGACAAAGTCATATACATTATATTTAATGCTATGTTATTCAGCCATTAAAAAAAAGAAATCCTGCCATTAGCAAAAGCACAGATGAACCCTGAGGGCATTATGCTAAGCAAAATAAAACAGAGAGACAAATATTGCCTGATGTCACTTATACGTAGAATCTAGAAAAGCCAAACTCAGAGAACAGAGAAGAGACTGGATTTTTGCCAAGAGATCAGGGAGATGTTGGTCAAAGATCTATACTTCCAATTATAAGAAGAATAAAATCTGGGGATCTAGTGTATATCGTGGTGTACTTGAAAGCTGCTAAGATAGATCATCAGTGTTTGCACCATGCACAAAATGTAATTCTGTGAGAGGATGGATGTGTTAACTAACCTTCCCATGGCAATCATTTCACAATACACACATGCACCAAATCATCACATCTTAGAATTACACAGAATTATATGTCAGTGATGTCTCAAAAAGGTAGAAAGAAAAAAAAAAAGTGACATAGACACACACGGAATACTACTCAGCTTAAAGAAAGGAAGTCTTATCATATGCGACAACATGGATCAACTGTGAGGACATTATGCTGAGTGGAATAAGCCAGCCACAAAGAGACAAATATTGCACGGTTTCACTTCTCTGTAAGCTATCTAAAGTAGCTGAACTCTTAGAAGGTAGAATGTAGTTGCCAGGGTCTGGGAGGAAGGGGGAAGAGGAGTTGTTGCTCAAGAAGTACAGAGTTTGCATTTTTTAAAATAGTTCGCATTTTGCAAGATGAAAAAGTCTATAAGGGTCTGTTGTATGATGACGTGCCTATAATTAATGCTACTGTACTGCACACTAAAAACGGTTAATTTGGTAAATTTCCTCTTACATGTTTTTTACTATAATAAAAAAATAGTGACGCTCAGATCACACAACCCAAAGCAATTAAATCCGTTTCTGTGGGGTGGGATTCAGGCATTGCTATCTTTTTAAAAAGCTTCTCCGTGATTCCAATGTGTGTCAAACAGAGGGTTTCCCAAGCGAAGATGCTAGGAAAGCGGATGGTAAGTGGTTCCAAGGGCTTCCCTGATGGCTCAGCTAGTAAAGAACTCGCCTGCAATACAGGGACACATGAGACGTGGGTTCAATTCCTGGGTCAGGAAGAGCCCTTGACGGAGGGCGTGGCACCCCACTCCAGCATTCTTGCCTGGAGAATCCCATGGACAGAGGAGCCTGGTGGGCTACAGTCCATGGGGTCGCAAAGAGTCAGACACCAGCGACTAACCCCACAAGTGGTTCCAAGGCTCACAAAAGGTATCCAGGAGGGAGATGGAGATCTGAGAGCCATTCAAAGGTGATTTGATGAAACTGCCCAGGGCAATGCAGAAAGGGAGAGAAGGCAAAGCTACTAGGAAACAAGCCCAATAAATGACCACATTTAAGAGGCAGGCAAAGAAAGAGGAGCTTGGGAAGGAGGAGCCAAAGAGAGGAGAAGAAAAACCAGGAACAAATGAGGCTACAGAAGCCCAGGAAAAAGAACTTTTAGGAAGGTTCCCTCTTGACTCTTCCTGTTATTAGCTACTGGTCCACAAGCAAGAGCCTCAATTCCCTTACCAAAGTAGATGGGAAACAATAATGACCTCTTCATACTTGCTTTGAGAATTTTGTGAATTAATGACATATAAAGAGCTTAGCATAATACTTGACATAGAACAAGCACTCAATACCACATTTACCAGCAAAAGGAGATGCTGGTTGGCAGCGTCACCCGCAGAGCAAAGATGGGTAACAAAACAATTCACAGCGCCACTGGCTTTAACAATGTGGCAGTTTCTAGTGTCTTCAGGGCATTCAGAGGAAGCAGACAGCAGGGAGTAGCCACAGGACTGGAATAGGTCAGTTTTCATTCCAGTCCCAAAAAGGGCAATGCCAAAGAATGTTCAAACATTCTTTGAATGTACAATTGCACTCATTTCATATGCTAGCAAGGTTATGCTCAAAATCTTTCAGGCTAGGCTTCAGCAGTATGTGAACGGAGAACTTTCAGATGTACAGGCTGGGTTTAGAAAAGGCAGAGGGATGAAAGATCAGATTGCCAACATTTGCTGGATCATGTAGAAAGCAAGGGAATTCCAGAAAAACATCTACTTCTGCTTCATTGACTATGCTAAAGCCTTTGACTGTGAGAATCACAAGAAACTGGAAAACTCTTAAAGAGATGGGAATACCAGACCATCTTACCTGTCTCTCGAGAAACCTGTATTTGGGTCAAGAAGCAACAGTTAGAACCAGACATGGAACAGAACGGTACAAAATTGGGAAAGGACTACTTCGAGGCTATATATTGTCATCCTGCTTATTTAACTTCTATGCAGAGTACATTGTTCAAAATGCTGGGCTGGATGAATCACAAGCTAGGATCAAAATTGACAGAAGAGATATCAACAACCTCAGATATGCAGATGTTACCACTCTAATGGCAGAAAGTGAAGAGGAGCTAAAGAGCCTCTTGATGAGAGTGAAAGAGGAGAGTGAAAAAGCTGGCTTAAAACTCAACATTCAAAAAATGAAGATCATTGCATCCAGTCTCATAACTTCATGGCAAATAGAAGGGGAAAAAGTGGAAGCAGTGACAGATTTTATTTTCTTGGGCTCCTGAATCACTGTGGACAGTGACTGCAGCTATGAAATTAAAAGACACTTGCTTCTTGGAAAGGAAGCTATGATAAACAAAGACAGTGTATTAAAAAGCAGAGACATCACTTTGCTGACAAAGGTCCATATAGTGACAGCTATAATTTTCCCAGTAGTCATGTACAGATGTGAGAGTTGGACCGTAAAGAAGGTTGAGTGCCAAAGAATTGATGCTTTCAAATTGTGATGCTGGAGAAGACCTGTGAGAGTCCCTTGGACTGCAAGGAGATCAAACCAGTCAATCTTAAAGGAAATCAACCCTGAATATTCACTGTAAGGACTGATACTGAAGCGGAATCTCCAGTACTTTGACCACCTGATGCAAAGAGCAAACTCATTGCATCCTGATGCTGGGAAAGACTGAAGGCAAATGGAGAAGGGGTGGTAGAGGATGAGATGGTTAGATAGCACCACCTTGTCCAATTCAACTGGCGTGAATTTGAGCAAACTTTGGGAGATAGCGAAGGACTGAGGAGCCTGGTGTGCTGCAGTCCATGAGGTCACAAAGAGTTGGACACAACTTAGTGACTGAACAAGAACAAGACAGCAGGTAGCAAGGAGTCAAGGAAACGGAGACAAGGTCGTAAGGAGCTGTATTTGAAAAGCGTAGAAGTAGGGCTTCCAGTTCTAAATGGTCACCATCTAACAGGCCCCATTAATCGTTCTCTCTTCCAAATACTCATTAAAACCCAAATTATGGAAAACACAGAAATGTCACCATAAACGAGTCTTGACAGCTAATTGCCAGAAGTGGGGGATGGGGAGTAGAGTGGCATATTTCCACCTATGATAAAGCCAGTGGGCCTGGACTGAAAAATACAATCGTAGTGAACCCCCAGGCTATGCTGCCCACAGAGTGACACTGCCTCCCATCCTAAAAATAACTTGAAAGATCCTTTATCCTTCCTCCCACTGTCTGACCCTTTTTTTTTTTTTTAAAGCAAGGTCTTTGTCAACTGGACAATGAGCGCACAGCCATCACTTCACCGCAGAGTTGCTTCCCCTATCCCCTGAGAGGGCCTCTCAGCCCAGATACATTTGGAGATGGCAGCTCCCAGAAAAGATGCAGGCACAAAGGGAAGAGGAGTGATGAGGCATCCTAGGAAGGGGTACAACCTCTTGTGCATACAGATGGAGGGCAGAGATAGGAAAGAGCCAGGAATGCCATTTTTCAAAACTACATCTTCTGAATGTTATCAGATGGCCAGGATATAGAGATAAGAGAAGGTTCCATTTCAGCCCCACAGAGTGATGTTAGATGAAAGCCTGATAAACCCTGAGAACGAAGCTAAAAACAGAGCCCGAGCACCTGTCTCCCACTGTACATTTGTTATGCGGTTCAGCCAGCACCCGAGTGGGGCCAAGAGTCCAGCAGAAACTGGCTGCTCAACAGTCATGCCCCACTTTCCTGCTGACCATGCCCAGTTTTGGATTCAGGGTCTGCTGTCTCCCCTCAGATGACTCAGGTTGATTCTGATTGTCCCAAACCTTCATGTGCACTCATTCCCTTTGCCAAAATTGGATCAGGGTTGGATTCATAATCCAATTCTGGCCAAGAAAAGGAGATATCACCTAAGAGAAAGAGGGATTCTGGGAAAGGTTACTTTTTTTAAAAGTGTTTATTGAATTTGTTACAATTTTGCTTCTGCTTTTTTGTTTTGGTTTTTTGGTTGCGAGGCATGTGGGATCTTAACTCCCCAACCCAGGATGGAACCCATATTCCCTGCACTGGAAGGCAAAGTTGCCTGGGAAAGGCTTCCTGCTCTTAAAAAGACACCAATAAGGAAGAAACAGTTATTTTTCTGCCCTGGATGGCAAGTGTGATGTCTGGAGTGGCTGTATCCATCTTGCCACCACAAGGGAGCCAGCCTAGATTATAAGGACAGAAGACTGCAGAGAAAGAAAGAACCTGGGTCCTTGAGAACACTGTTCAGTTGCTGAATTACCAAGCTCTAATTTTACTCTTCTTAGGTAAGCTAAGAAGTCATTTCAGTCAAAGGTCATTTGCACTGAATTGCATTGTTACTTCAGGCTGAAAGCTTCACAAACCAATCCAAAGGACAATTCATGTATCGTGGTCTTGGTTTGGTTTTGGGGTTTTGGGGGGAGCAAATATCAGCTATTTCCTTGTTCAAGAATAAGTAAAGAGAAAAAAACTAAGAAAATGGGCATATGAAAAAATATTTCTGAATTAGCAAAAGAAATGTATTATTCTGAAAACTCAGGAGGAACAGATCTTGAAGAGTGATTAATATGACAGTTAGAAGAACAAGTGAGGAGACTGTTTGGCATCTTCAAGAAGATGAAAGAAAACACAGCCTCTTGAAACAGAAGCAGAAGGCAATGAAGGGAAAACAGATGGAGAAGAAAAAGAAACAGGACGACATGAGATAAAAGTGGAGAAGGTGAGAAACGCTTGTAGGGAAACTAAAAATGCGTTAGCAAAATCGAAATATTTAAAAGTCATTACAAGTACAAGGAATTTAACAAAATCACAAGCAGAATGGGAAACTTAAACTTCTTAGTCTTGGAACATCAGACAGTAAGAAGGAAATAGAAAAATTGAATAATATAGTACTTAGTATATATGAGGAAAGAGAGAGGGAGAGAGCGAATACTGCAATACAAAAAACAGCCCCGAAGTGTGCATCACTTCAAAGTAGCCAGGGAATCGTTAAAATGGTCGCCATATCTTAACCCACAGAGAAAACTCCACCAGCTCCTTAAAAAGGAAACACTGTAGGGAATTCCCTGGCAGTCCAGTGGTTAGGACTTGGTGCTTTCACTGCCAGGGCCTGGGTTCAAACCCTAGCTGCAGAATTAAGATCCCACAAACCATGCAGCTAACAAATAAAATAAAAATGTAAACATTGTACAAACCTCCTTCTCTAAACATGAAGCAGCAAAATCAGAAACAAAAAGATAACAAAATAAGTCATCCAGAAATTAAAGCATTCTCCAAAACACTTTAGTCAAAACGACAATACTAGAAGAAAACATAGGTACAAATCTTTACAACCTTGATTTAGGCAATGGTGTCTTAGATATGAAACCAAAAGCACAAGCAACTTAAAAAAACAAACTGGACTTCATCAAAATTTAAAATGTTGAGCTTCAAAGGATAGTACTAAGAAAGTAAAGGACAGGGAATCCCCTGATGGTCCAATGGTTAGGACTCCGTGCTTTAATTGCCAAGGGCTCAGACAAAAAAAGAAAGTGGGAGACAGCTAGTTGCCAGAGGCAGGGGGTGAGGACAAAATGGGTGAAGGTGGTCAAAATGGACACGTTTCCTGTTATAAAATAAATAAGTCCTGGAAATGTAATGTACAGGGTAGAACTAGTGTGGTGATTACAATTAAAAATACTATATTGTATATTTGAACATTGCTGAGAGTAGGTCTTAAAAGATCTCATCATAAGAAAAACAGTTTATGACTGTGTGTGGTTATAGATGGTTATGGATGTTCTAGACTTACTGGGGTGATCACTCTACAGTATATACAAATATCAAGTCGTCATGTTATTTACCTAAAATTAATGTTATATGTCAATTATGCCTCAATTGCCAAAAAGAAAGTGAGTGACAATCCACAGAGCAAATATTTGCAAATCACGTGTATGATGGTTGTTATGTATGGAATTGTGTTCTCTCAAAAAGATATGTTGAGGTCCTAATGCCCAGTACTTCTAGAATGTAACTTTATTTGGAAATATGGTCTTCACAGAGTGAAGTCAACATGAAGTCATTCAGGTGGGACTTATCCAGTGTGACTGATGTCCTTCTGAAAGGGGGGAAGTTCAGACACAGAGACAGACACTGATGGAGGGGAGATGACGTGAAGACGTGGAAAAGAGGGCCATGTGACTGGAGTGATGCATCTATGAACCAAGAAAGGCCAAGGACTGCCAGCTGATTCCAAGGGCTAAAAGGAAGGAACCCTTCTCCCCTACAACAGTCACACAGAGCGTGGTCTTGCTGACACCTTGATTCAAACTTCGCTTCCAGAAGCATGAGACAATAAGTTTGTTTTAAGCCTTTTTGAAATTTGTTACAGCAATCCAAAGAAGTAATACAAAGGTATCCAGAATATATTAAAAAAAACACTAACTCATAACTCAATGACAGAAAGAAAACCCAGCACATTGAAAAGAGGTTCAACATCAGTAGTCGTTAGGGAAATACAAACTGAAACCACAGTGCAGTATCACTTCACATTGACTGGGATGACTGTAATCAGCAAGACAAGCAAGCATTGGTGAGGATGTGGGGAAACTGGAACCTTTGTACATTGTTGGTGGGAATGTAAAATGGTACAGTTGCTTTGGAAGACAGTTTGGCAATGCCTCAAAAAGTTAAGCAGCTCCTCAAAAAGACTTTTTTTAAGTTTCCATATATATTGGTCCATGCAGACTGCCATAACAAGACACTACAGACTGGGTGGCTTAAACAATAAAAATTTATTTTCTTACAGTTCTAAAACTAGAGATTCCAGATAACGCTTACAGATTCATATTTGTATTCTGGTAAGGGCTCTCTTCCTGACTTGCTCCCAGCCACCTTCTTGCTGTATCCTCACCTGTCCTTTCCCCTGTGTATGGACAAAGGGCATAAATGAGTTCTGGTGTGTGTTCCTTTTCTTGTAAGGACACCTTGTAAGTCCCTGGGATTCAGGCCTCTCCCTTATGATCTCACTGTTGTTCAGCTGCTAAGCCATGTCCAACTCTTTGCGACTCCATGAACTAACTGCAGCACACCAGGCTTCCCTGTCCTTCACCACCTCCCAGAGTTTGCTCAAAGTCATGTCCATTGAGTCAGTGATTCCATCCAACCATCTCATCCTCTGTTCCCCACTTCTCCTCTTGCCTTCGGTCTTTTCCAGCATCAGGGTTTTTTTTCCAAAGAGTCAGCTCTTCTCATCAGGAGGCCAAAGGTAGGCTCATTATCATTAATTATTTCCTTAAAGGCCCTATCTCCAAATATAGTTACACTGGGGGTTAAGGCTTCAATGTAGGAATTGGGGGGAGATAATTCAATCTATGACACCAGATGACCTAGCAATTCCACTCCTAAGTATATACCCAAGAGAACTGAAAACTTGTGTTTCCACAAAACTTGTACATAAATGTTCATAGCAGCATTACTCTAATAGCCCAAAAGCAGAAACAGTCCAAATCCCATAAACTGATGAATGAATAAACAAACTTGTGGTATAGCCACACAATGGGATATTAGCCATAAAAAGGAATGCAGTACCGATACATGCTACAACATGGACAAGCCTTGAAAACATTGTGCTAAGTGAAAAAAAGCCAGACACAAAAGTCTACACATTGTGTAACTCCATGGTTATAAAATGATCAGAAGAGGAAAATGCGTAGAAACAGAAAGTGGATTAGCGGTTATTAGGGGCTAGGGTGGGTGGGAGGAATTGGGAGTGACTGTTAATGGGGTTTCTTTTGGGGGTGATGAAAATGCTTTGGAATTAGAGAGTCTGTGATAGTTGCATAGGAAAAAATGACTGAATTGCACACTTTAAAAGGTATGTGAATTTTATCTACAAAGAGAATGACAATATGAACAATGTGCAATGTATAAAAACATACTAGATGTGACCAAAGCTATACTCAGAGGAAATTTCTTCAACTTAAAATATTAAAACTATAACAACTAAGCACTGAACTCAACTAGAAAAAAGCCTCAGGAAAGCAGGAGGATGGTATCAAGAAAGAGAAAATCATAAAATAATTGACAAAAGTAAAGACCAGTGGAATTGATGAGTTCAAGAGCTGGTTATCTGTCATAACCAATAAATAAATTCCTTCCAAGAATAATTTTTAAAAAAGAAATCACAGGGCACAATATGAAGAAAGAGAAAATAAACTCTAGATACTACAGAAAGTTTTAAAATAACATTTTTGGGCTAATAAGTTAGAAAAAGATCATCAAAAGATATTCTGTGGAAGTACAAATTAACAAAACTGATTCAAAAGGAAGTTACAAAAAAGACTGGGCCATCAGCAAACTTTCCCACTAAAAAAGTACAGTTTCCCAGGCAGTTCTGCCTGGCTTCAAAGAATGATAACTATGCTATTTAAACTATTCCCGAGCAGAAAAAAAGAAAAGATTATCCCTGATGCCTTTTTCAAAGCCAGCATTACCAAAATGCTAAAACTTGGCAAAGAACACAAAAACTAATATCTCTTACAAATGTAGATGGGAAATATTAAAATATAAGCAAATTAATTCAGCAAATATTAAAAGAATAATACACTCATCTGCAGTAGGGTATAATCTAGGAATGCAGAAAATCACATTGCAAAATCCATTAGAATTCATCATATCAAAAGTTCAAAGGAGAAAAAACATGTGGTCATCTTGAAAGATGCTTAAGAAGCATTTTGTAAAATTAACATCCACTGCTGACATTTTTTTAAGCAAAAGCATTATATATATGGCCAAGGAGCTAAAAGAAGGGCTTTGGTAATACACAGACCTGAGTTCTGGCTGACTTCGAATAATTCACTTGGCCTCTCAGACTTCAGTTTTATCATCTGAAAGATGATTATAATTCTATTTAAATGAATTAATGTAGAAAATCATATCGCATGGTACCCAACACAGAGCAGCCCTCAATCAGTGGAAACTTAGTGTTTTTATTAATAAAATGGAAGCAGTAGATTATTTCCTTAGCATGATTTTAAAATCCATCTTTATCAAAATATGACTGTTATTAGGAAAGACTAGATAAAAATTGGTGTTGCATATATTATGCAAAGGGGGATTTATAGTAGATAATTCTAGGTATGGATATAAATATAGAAAAAAATGTGGAAGGAAATACTCCAAGATATTAGTAGCTGTGTTTATCTCTGGACAGGATTCTGGGTGCTTTCTTTCATTTTCTATACTGAATTTTTAAAATGTAAATGCAGACTTTCCTGATGACCCAGTGCCAATACAGGGGACAAGGTATGATTCCTGGTCTGGGAAGACCCCACTTACCATGGGCCAGCTAAACTCTTGCGCCACAACTACTGAAGCTCGAGGGCCCTAAAGCCTGGCATGCCACAGCAAGAGAAGCCAGCACAGGGAAGAGCAGCCCCTGCTCTCCTCAGCTAGAGACAGCCCACACACAGCAATGAAGGCTTGGGGCAGCCAAAAAAAAAAGAAGACAAAAAAAAATGTTAAATGTAAATGCAATAGCAAACGTTAGATAGGGATAATTAAAAAAAACAAAACAACAACAAAAAAAAACCAAAACTGTTCTTCCAGAAAACCAGACAAGATGGGAACCCTCTCCCCAAAGGCAGAGTAGACGGACTGAGAGCTGAAAATGACAAAGGAAGTGACAAGATTTCAGAATCAGAAAAATGGATGCACACCTCGAGGTTGAGAAAGATTCTTAAGAGAGAGACTGGAGTTATCCGAGGTTCTAGTCAAAGCAATGACTGAACAAAACTTTCAGAAATAAAAAGAGGTACGCAGACTGAAAGTTTTAAGATTTTAGAGCCAAACTCAATGAAAAGAGGGCAATATTTGTTAGATTTTATTTTCACCAGTAGGCTAAAGAATTATACACACATCCATGTGTGCACACCTCTGCACCCAAGTTACCTACAAAACAGTGAAAACAACCCTGGCCTCAGACTGCTCTGCAACACAGCTGCCATTAGACAAGAAGGCAGAGTCACAAAAGGATCCTATCTTCTCAGATGTGAAAAGACTCAGAAATCACACACTCATTTCTTGCAAAGGATGCTTGAATGATTACCTGAAGCTGTACCCCAGCTGAGTGAGACAAATCAAAAGTATTAATAAAAGTCAAGAATGAGGAAAGTGTGATATTAAAGGAGTGCAGGTCTTCACTTATTCATCTAAATTCCAGGCTCCCAAAAGGGACTGTTACGTGTTGGCCAGTGAATTCTATTGCCCCTCCCCTCCGACCCGCCGTGCTCCTTGCTCTTTTCCAGGACCAGGAAAGAGGGAGAGGCAGTAGAATCCTTGTAGAGGCCAAGGGACACACACAGGGTCCCTCTTTCTGAGACAGGAAATAAAGAGGTATGATTCGGCTTCCCACTGAAATTTTTGGACAGAGGGGGCAAAAGACTGCAGAATCTTCCACCTCTTTTTCCCGGGAACTGCAGAGCTGGGTGTGGGGAAAAGGCTCGCTTCCAGGTCGGGAAAGAGGAGCGCGCACTGGCTCCCGCAGACTCACTTAACACTCAAAACCTCTGTGGCCCGAAGGCACAGTCATCAGCATCTTCAGCCCCTCCTGCCTGGCCTTCGGGAGGGGGACTGACCTCGGTGGGGGTCACCGGGGTCGGGGATTTTTGTGTAGGAGCAGCGATCGCAGTTTATCGGGGGTGGTTGCGGGCTGTGAGGATGCTCGCGGTGGGCGGGACAGGGAAGCGCGCGGGGTGTGGAAGACCTTACCCCCGGGCCCGGTGGAGACCGTGACCTGCGCGTAGGTGGCTCCCGCGGCGGCCGCAGGGCCAGAAACTCCGTTGAGCGCGGCCACGCGCACGGTGTAGCGCGCGCCGGGCCGCAGGTGCATCAGCGTAGCGGCGCGCTCCCGCAGCCCCACCTGGCGCGGCACGAAAGCCACGCGCGGCCCGCATGGCTCGCACGCGCCCGCCGGGCCCTCGCGGCCGCAGCGCAGGCACAGCAGCGA
>SJYC01072310.1:0-54799 GCA_006408675.1 Madoqua kirkii
CCCCGCCCCAGGGCGCTGGATACCTTCACAGACGTCGCCGCGTTCTTGGAATCCCGCACTGCAGCTGCACCGGCCCACGGGCACCAGCCACTCGCCATCGGCGCCGCAGTGCATGCGCGGGGGGCTGCCAGGCTCCCCTTCTGAGTGTGCCACGCACGTTCCGGTCACCTCCACTAGCGTAGAGAAGGCGCTCTCGGCTGCGGTGGCTGGGAACGCCGCCAGGCCCCGCACCGTGGCGCGACACTGCTTGTAGTAGACTCGCACAGAGACCAGAGCCACGCATGCGCCCACGTCCTGGAAGGCCAGGTGGAAACCCCGCCGGCTGAGCGGGCCGATCTCGCGCACCTCTGTGTTCAGCTTCATCTTGCGCTCACCCAGGTCGCCTTGAGTGAAGCTCTCGTCTGCCGCGATTGTGTCGATCTTGCGGGGCCGGCTGCCACCTGGGCGCGTACGCCCGCGGCCCAAATCGGCCTCGGTTTCCAGGTAGTAGACATTGAAAGTCTCCTTGCAGGTGCCCGCGGCTCCAGGGATGCTGCTGCAGTCACGCAGTGTGAACTGCAGCTCCACGAAGATGCGCTGCCCGCGGCCGCGGCTGATCCAGCCAGTCTGCAGCCAGTTGTCCTGATTGGGCTCCAGCACGTTGCACACCTGGTATGTGCGGATGGGACGGTCGTGCTCGTCCACGCCGCTGATCTCCTCCCACTGGGGAAAAGAACAAACACGTGGGCAGCTCAGAGCCAAGGCGCCCCCTAGAGGTCGAGCCCTGGCGTTGACTGGGGCTGAAGTCCCCCCTCCCATCATTTTGCATTCCCTTCTCCCCTCCTTCTCCATACACACCCCTGAAATTATAAGACACCGAGCTGGGAGAAACCTTGGAGACAACTGAGGTCCAGTTGACGGGAAACAGGCTCCAGAGAGGGGTGACTTGAGTGGACAGACACGTCCTCTTATAGCAGCAGAAGTAGGGAGTCTCCTTGCTCTCTACCCTGTGCTCTTCCCACCGAGCTGCTGTCAGATCATCACATCTCCCCCCATTACCCCAAGTTTCCAAGTCTCTTTTAGGATTCCAAGTCTTGCTTATCCTGTCAATCCATCAATCAACAACATTGCTTAGTGGACCTACTGGGTGCAAGGCACCATCCAGCATTGGCTCCATCCAGATGCTGTCTGTTCCTAGACGCACCCAGTTCTCTTATCACTTTTTTTTTTTTTTTTTTGCGGTCTGACTGAAGAGTCAACATTTTTTAAAAGGCCTCTGTGGCTTGGAGCCAGGGCTGCTGGAGACTGCATGCTCTCAGGAGCATTTTGATCTGATGTAGCCATAGGGAGATAAAGGGGCTGAGTCCGGGACCACCAGGAGCTCCTTGGGACAGAGAGGGAAAGGTTTACACTTACCCCATTACTTGGCAGTGCAGTCCAGCCCAGCTCAGCTTGGGAAGCTTTGGAATCCAAAAGGATGACTAGAGAGAGGGAAGAGCAGAAATATCAGAAAGTTCAGGGTGGGGTGGTGGTGAGAACCTTTGGTGAGTTCACTTGAAATTTGCTGATTGAGAAAACAGAGAATGTGGTGAAGGACACAGACAAGTTTTTCCCACTTCATATATCCCCATGAGAAGGCATGAGTAGGTCTAGTCTAAAGAAAGGTAGCCACAATGATTAGAGAGGGAGCCTGTATTAGTTTTCTGTGACTGCTGTAACAAATTACCACAAATTTAGTGGCTTAAAACAACAAAACTTCATTATATTACAGTTCTGGAGGTCAGAGGCTGAAAATCAGTTTCATTGGTCTAAAGTCAGGGTGTTGGAAAGACTGGTCCCTTCTGGAGGCTCAAAGGGGAGAATCCATTTCCTTGCCTCCTTTAGCTTCTAGTGGCCACCTGGATTCCTTGGCTTGTGGCCCCCTCCTCCATCTTCAAAACAATCATTCCAGCCTCTGTTTCCTTCTCTAACTCTGACTTCTGTGGCTCTCTTATAAGGACCACTGTGACTGTAATCAGGTCACTCATAAAATCCAATGTAACCTCTCCATCTCAAGAGCCTTAGCCACACCTGCAGAGTCTATTGCCATTTATAATAATATTCACAGGTTCCGGGGATTTGAGTATGGAAATATTTGGAGAGTCATTATACAGCCTGGCATGCAGTCCGTGACATGTGCTCTAAGATTGGCTCTAAAATGGGGAATCAATGACCCCCCCACCTTCCCAGATCTCCCAAACTATAACTGAGTGTCAAGAAGAGGGATAAAGTGATCATATCCGAGAATTCTTGTACACATTCCTGAATTCAGTCATACTCATGGGTTCTTTTGAGGTCTGGGGTCACCAGAGATAGGGGAGATTTGAACTTTTTAGTTTGACTCCCAGGGCCTCTGGGGAAAACGAAGTAGAGAGACCCTGTCAGCAGCGAAAGAAGTAAAAATCTTTACCTCCTCAGCCAGCTCCTTTCCCAGGGGCTGTCATTTTCACTGCTTTTGAAAGATTATCAGGATTCCTTTAATATATAAAGCCATGACCCCTTCTAAACCAGAGATGCATGTGGTCACTCTCTTCCCCCATGAGGCGTCTGACCTGCAGTCTGAATTCTGCTGTCATTGTGGGTCCCAGAGAACAACTGGTTAGAACAGCACAGCAGCAGCTTAGAGCCAGAAGCCAAATCTTTGAAGATTACTCATCTGGAGCTTAAGCAAGGGGGTGTGGCTCCAAGGTGAGCCCTTTAAGGGGGTTGGCCCCAGAGGTGTCAGCGACAACAGACAGGGCCACTGACAGCTTCCCGATTTCGGTGTAACCGACAGCACATCGGAATTGCATATTGGAAAGCATCAGAGATCTAGCGCCCAGAAAAACCGCAAGGCCAGCGCCTCAGATTCCAGCTCCTCCAGCTCCTGCACCTGGATATTACGCCTCTGGATTTAACTGAGTGTACAGCCCCCTCAAATTCAGGTCAGAAGCAAGACGCAGTCTCTGGTACAGCGAGCACCCCCAAACCCGGCAACGCAGATTGCTCTGGTTAGTCTAGACTCCAAATTCAGCACTGCGGACAGCTCCCAGACTCATTTCCCCCAATCCCCCACCCCACGCCCTCTCAGCCACACTCGCCACCAGACCGCCTGCCCTCGTCGCCCCACCAGCGCTCTACCTTCTGTTCGCCACTCAGAGGTCCCCTAGACTCCCCACTGTTCCGGCTCCATCCCGTCTCCTCCGGGGAGATTTCACCTCCGCATCTCCCTGCCCCCACACCTTCCACCTCCAATTGCTCAGCCTGTCCGTCTCACCGGCCCCTGAACCGTCGCCTCTGGCTCCCACGGTTCCTGGTCTCTTTCTTCCCCAGCCTCCCAGGTCGTCAGCCCCTGAGCTCCTCAGTGCTCCTCTCTTCTTCGGTGCTTAGCCACCTTTTCCTCTCTCTCCAGTTCTTTGCTTCTTGCTGTCTGCTTGCTTCAAACCCCAATACAGATTCCAGTCTCTTCGTACGACTCCTTCCCCAAGCACCCCGGTTCTTCAGCTTCCTATCTTTTGGCGTCCAAGCCTCCAAAACAGCCACCAGTCTCCTCACCTTCTTCGGCGGTCCCTGGCCTCCCCGGCCCCAAAAGCAAGGCGAGACACAGCGGCATCAGGCAGATGAACAGGCGCAGTGGATGTGGGCCGGCACCGGTCTCCATGGTCCGCAGACCGAGCTGTCAGTGCGGCGGCGGCTCAAGCCGCGCCAGCCCCAGCACCGCTGAGCAGTGCCCCCAGACCCTAGCGCTGGCTGGGGGGGCGGGATCTCGCCGATGACCATCATCCATGGGCACCAATCCCTATGTACCACCGCGGGAAGTCCACCAATCCCCGCCAGGAGAAGGTGGAGAGGTGGAGTTTCATAGGCCAGGGGCGGAACAGCAAATTGGAGGAGGAGAAGGAAGGAGTCCCGCCAGTCTCCAAACCATGGCGGGTGGGGCAGTGCTGAGACCCGGTTCGGTTCGTGGGAGAGGGATGACTTGCCATAGGTGGCCCAGAGCGCTGAACCTTAGCCTCTCATTCCTGAGAAACAGGCAATGTGGGCGTGGCTTAAGGAGGAGCAAACCTCCGCGAGGCAGCGACACTTACAGCCTCTGAGCTAACCTGGAAGACCCCTGGTACCCAGGACTTGCAGGAGGTTTTGAAGACCGGTGTCCCGACCCGAAGCTCTGGAAAGCTCCTCTATCTTCTAGCCCTTGTCTTCCTGTATCTGCAGCTTTTGGTATCTTGTGGCTCCACCCCGCCCCCTTTCTCTCCGCCTTCATCTCTCTCTCTTTCTCTCTCTCTCTCACACACGCACACACACACACACCAGGGAGGAAGAGGCCAAGCACGACCCCGAGAGCTACACGAGAAAGGAGAGTAAAGTGGAAGACACAGTGCCACCCTACCAGCAGCTCTTCCGAGGCTGGGGAACCATGTGGACGCCGGGATGGGCGGTTGATAGATTTTGCGTGAACGATGGGTTCCCCAGGTACTTGCTTCTGCAGCCAGGACACAGGCAGCCCTCTCCGCGACCACCCCTTTCCCCAGTCTGCTCAGAGCCTGGAGTTCTCCCCTTTATAAACGCTCTCCGCCCACCCCAGGGACTCAGGAGGAAAGCAGCGGCCAGACTCCCAGGCATCAGCGAGAGAGGAGGAGTAATCCTCACAGAGTTCACCCAGCCCTGAAGGAGTCGAAAGGAAACGTGGAGCACGACCTCTGTCTTGTGAAGGTCATTTATGTGCTGGCTAAGGGTTTAAGGCGTTGTTGATGGGAAGGGCTGGAGCCCTCCAGGATGAGGCAGGCGGCTACTGAGCGCCACCGTCTGGACTCAACGTGAGCAGAGAAAGCTCCACCCACCCTGTGGCTTTTCAGAGCTCTTTTCTTGGGGGGCCTAACCCCTCTCCTTTGGAGGCTATATTAGCCAGAGAAGCCTTGAGAATGGATGTGAGTCCTGCATGGCCTGGATGTCTGTGCGTTTTGTATATGTGTATTCCACACCCTCAGCAGCACTCACTGGGTGCCATGTTCTGTGCTGAGAACACCTGAGTGAATCACCCTGTCTCTGCACAGTCCATACCTCCACGAGCACCAAACGGAATGAAAATTTCTGACATCACAGAGCGCTGGTCATTTACAAGCCACTTTCATGTGTTACTTCGTGTGTGTATGTGTGTGGTATGTGTACAAGCTTAATCACAGACATATTTGCTGGACAGCAACAGTAGGAAGAGAGGCTGGGAGGAATTGAGTTCCTTAGCCCGTACAAAGAAAGGTCATCAGGAGAGGCTGAGACTCGGGACCGAGGAAGACGGAAGCTCGCTGAGGAAGCATGCGGAGGTGTGGCATCCTGCTGGCCGTTGGATGCAGGCGGAGGCTCTGAAATCAGATCTACCTGAAGAAGGGCTCTTACACCACCACCTCCTTCCCATCTTTATTCTCTACACGCTCGATTTTCCCCTCCCCCTTTCCCCAGCGCTGGGAGATGGTATTTTTAGAAGCTGCTTAGAGACCCAGGACTCCTTTCATTTCAAAATGAGTCCTCACTCAACCATTCCTCATCCCTCTCTTCAAAATGGGGTCCCATCCTTTTTGCAGTCTCTAAGGCTCCAGCCATGGCTTCATCCCTGAACTCTAGGGACTTCAGCCCAGAGGTTCTGACCCCATGTGCTAAAACAAAATGCAGCCTCCCTGTGATCCTCACAAGGATCATTCAGAAGTCAAGAAGATGGAGGAAATTATCCGAGGAAAACCACACAGAATGACCCACCAAATCCCTGGTTGTCTGAAGTCTGTTTCCCACCTCTCCTATCACTCACCCCTGCAGCCTTCTTGGGGAAATCACCAGATCAAAACCGTAGGAATAAGGGAAAGAAGAGGAAAAGAAGAAGTGAAATAAACCTTATCTTTCTTCATCTGAACAATTCATCTATAATAAAAGCAGAACGGAGAAGCCCCCTGTGTATGCAGATATATGCAAATCAGCTGGATCTTAATAAGAGTTGCTCTAAGGCGACTCCACTCTCACCAGAGGCTGTGGAACAGACACCTCAGTAAAGATATTCAGAAGGGCTTCAGATGGAAACTGTACCGTGGTTTATTGTGAGCTTTAAGTGCTAGAGGCAGTCAACCAGGAACCAGGTTAGATCCCTCCGTAGGACAGCAAGCCTGCGCGCTGTGGGGGAGGCTTCAGGGGGTTCTGTCCATGGTACTTAATTATGAGACCAAGGGTTAATGGCAGTCTTGTTTCTTTCCATGGTGCTGAACCTACCAGGGTCAGGACCCTCTATTTTCAACTGGACCTGGGACTTTACTGCTGTTGCACTGATTCTCAGCCCAAGTCTCTCTGCCTGCCCCTTCAGCCTATAACCAAGATCCAAATATTCAAGTCTCCAGAGGACAATCAGCCTTACTCCCTGGAATAAGAGTGGAGGGTCCTGGAACCCTTCCAGAAACTCCAGTTTTCTCTGCTACTCTTCTCAAATCCCATCTAAGGTAATGATAGCAAGGATGCTTCTCTCTACTTCTACCTCACTGTCTCTAGGGTGCTGAGAGAATACATGGTGGAGGTGAGAAGTTTAATTCAACATCCAAATATATAGAAGTGGTCTTCCAGGGAGCAGATCCAACTTCCCTGCAACCCCCACCTCCAAGTGGTTGAAAGTTACACATCCAGGGGATGACATTTTTATCTCTCCCTTTTACACAGATGCAGAAAGTACATTTGTCCTGGCTAAACAGAGAAGATCATCTCCTTCATGAAGAAGACCAAGATTGCTCCAGAGAAATCAGGGTCAAGCCCTGCTCTCAAGAAAAAGGGCAGGGAAGGTGCAAAAAGCAGTGGGGGCCCCTACTGCTTAAGGAAACATTTCCTGTTTGTCTCTTTCCTCTTCTGTCCCATCTCTATGCTCCAGCCTAAGAAAGAAATCAGTTCAGTTCAGTCACTCAGTCGTGTCCGACTCTTTGTGACCCCAGGAACTGCAGCATACCAGGCCTCCCTGTCCATTGTCAACTCCAGGAGCCTACCCAAACTCATGTCCATTGAGTTGGTGATGCCACCCAACCATCTCATCCTCTGTTGTCCCCTTCTCCTGCCCTCAACCTTTCCCAGAATCAGGGTCTTTTCAAGTTATCTCTTTGCCTCAGGTGGCCAAAGTATTGGAGCTTCAACTTCAGCATCAGTCCTTCCAATGAACATCCAGGACTAATCTCCTTTAGAATGGACTGGTTGGATCTCCTTGCAGTCCAAGGGACTCTCAAGAGTCTTCTCCAATACCACAGTTCAAAAGCATCAGTTCTTTGGTGGTCAGCTTTCTTTATGGTCCAATTCTCACATCCATACATGACTACTAGAAAAACTATAGCCTTGACTAGATGGACCTTTGTTGGCAAAGTAATGTCTCTACTTTTTAATATGCTGTCTAGGTTGGTCATAAGTTTCCTTCCAAGGAGTAAGCATCTTTTAATTTCATGGCTGCAATCACCATCTGCAGTGATTTTGGAGCCCCCCCAAATGAAGTCAGCCACTGTTTCCACTGTTTCCCCATCTATTTGCCATAAAGTGATGGGACCAGAAACAAACATACCTAAAAGTGAGTTCTTAGGACACCCAGGCAAACATAATGTTTAAATTTTATTGTCTAAGACAAAGAGAATATAACACACTAAATTTATTGACTTTGAAAATTAAGCAGTAAAACTTTGGATTATCAAATACAAGTGCTTAGCTTTTATGTGCCTCTACTTTCCCATCTGTGAAATAAGGATAAAACCACTTTTCAGAGTTATTGTGAGGTCAAAATACATTTTACATGCATGGCCCAGCTCAGTGCTTGGCACATTTTTTCTGGTATATTTTATGATTCAACTCCATGGTTAATTAAAGTAAAAAAAAAAAAAATTCAGCTCTTAGCCCATTATTTGAGAAAAAAAAATTATTAATATACGATGAAAAATGGAACTGCCAAGGGGGCCAGAATGCTCACGTTGCCATGTCCAGCAAATTCTTCTCCTGTAGAAAATGTGCACAGGTAGCCAGTTTATGCTGCTTTGAGAGTATGTGAGAAGGGAGTTGGATAGCTTAAACATTTGATGGCATCAGGCTCTGAGAACTCTGTGCTTCCAAATCCCCAATAAGAGTAATCCTGCTGCTGGCAACTAATGACTCTACAGGGGCCAGAGCTAGGGATGGGGCCCATTAGCACATGCTTCTCTCTCTCTCTCTCTCTCTCTTTTTTTTTTTTTGTTTTTTGTTTTTTGTTTAAATCCTTGTTCCACTTCTTAGAGCCCATTTTAAGATCAAAGCAATCCTTTTACTTGTATTTATTTGTTTGTTATTTAATTTTCTCTTTTGCTGCCTGACTTGTGGGATCTTAGTTCTCAGACCAGGGATTGAACCTAGGCCTCAAGCAAACACTTAGAAAACACTTGGCCCTAACCACTGATCACCAGGGAATTCTAGTCCTTTTAAATTTAAATAACCAAGATAAAATAAACTAATAAAAATGCTGTAAGTAAAAAGTGAAAATATCCATTCACTCCATCCCATAGAGTCCCATTTCAAAATTTAAACCATGCTAACAGATTAATATGTACTCTACCTGGTATTTTTTTTAATTGTTTTATTTGGGCTGCAATGGGTCTTTGTTTGCAGTGCGAGGGCTCTTCATTGCAAAGGGAGGACTCAGTTGCCCTACAATATGTGGGATTTTAGTTCCCCAACAAGGGACTGAACCTGAGTCCCTCACATTGGAAGGTGGACTCTTAACCACTGGACCTCCATTGAAGACCTGCTGGTATTTTCTGTACACACACGCTAACATATCTGTTAGTCAGGTAAACAGCATTGATTATCTACCCAAGACCTTTCTCCTCTCATGTTTTCAATTGTTGAGAGAACTCCAAGTTTGTTTGGATGTTCATCTTCTATAGTTCTTTGCTCAGAGAAGATGTCCAACCCTCTCACAAAATTCAGGGAAGAGTAAAGACTGTTACTGGCTAATCATTTTCACCCCCTTCCATGTGCCATGGTTAGCTTAGCCATGGATATGTGACACAACCCAGATATTCTGATAGGGGGTTCTTGAAAAGGTTTTCCCTTCTAATAAAAAGAGATGTATGACCAGCAACATCCCGCTTCTTCTCTAAATCATATCTGCATCTGACACCTGCTGCTGCCGCAACCATCTTGACATCATCAAGAGAAATATCTCAACACTTCAAGAGCTTTCAGTTGTATGTAGCTGGAAAACTGAGTAAAACTGGCTTAAACAAAAATGAGCATTTTATTTGGGTTCATGTAACTGAGTGGGATAGATCTGTGTAGAACAGCAAGCATTTCCACCGGGATTGTGGTAGGGTGTTAGGTGATCTCCAAAGAAGTACAATTGCAATCCTAAGACTCAAACATACAACAATGAATTTAGTACAATAAATGGACCTAACATCAGATTAGACATGGCTCACTCTAAAACTAAAGAGCTAGAAGATAAATAGGTAAATAACATCCTTACTGAAGTATACAGAAAGAGAAATAAATTTTAAAAATATATAAAAGAGAGAGTAATAGACATGTGGGACATGGTGAAAAAGCCTAAATACAATAAATTAGAGTCCTGGAAAGATATGAGAGAGAGAGTGAGAAAGAAGCAATATTTGAAGAGAGAGTAGCTGAAAATTTTCTGATTGATGAAAAACATATACTCAGTCTCACACAGAATACAAAAAAAAAAAAAAACTGTAAGCACTTCATAGTAAAACTGCTGAAAACCAAAAGCAAAATATTAAAAGCAACTGTGTGTGTGTTGGGGGAAGGGGGTGGATATATTACCTCCAAAAGAACAACATTAAGACTAACAGCCGACTCTATTATAATGATAAAATTCAGAAGATGATGGAATTTTTGTTTGTTTGTTTTTTGGCCACATCGTGCAGCATGCAGGACCTTTGTTCCCTAACCATGAATTAAACCTGTGCCGCCTACATTGGGAATGTGGAGTCAACCACTGGACCTCCAGGGAAGTCTCTGAAATGATATCTTTGAAGTGTGGAAAGAAAATAACAGTTAATCTAAACTTTCATACCCAGTGAAGATATCATTCAAAAATGAAAGAAAAATGTGTGTTTTCAGACAATCAAAATCTGAAAAAAAAAAAAATTTGCTCATCAACAGACCCACACTAAAACAAATGCCAGAGAGACTTTTTCAAGCAGAGTGAAAATAAACCCAAAAGGAAGTATGACTATGAAGGAAGAAATATAGAACAAGACAAAAGGTAGACTATGGGCAAAAAATAAATGAACAATGTATAGAGCAAAAAATGTCTGGTAGAGCTTTAAACATATGGAAAATTAAAACCCAGCACAAAAATGGCACACAGTGTGGGAACTGATAAATGGAATTAAAGTATTTTAAGGGTCTTACATTGTTCAAGAAGTTGTAAAAGAATTTATGTTAAACTTCAACAAATTAAGGATGCCTGCTGTAATCGCCATGATAATCATGGGAAAATAGTTTAAAAAACTATACCTGTAAATAAACAAGTGACTGTAGGAAAATATGGAATAATAAAAACAATCTTAAAAAGATTTAAAAGAAGAGAGGGGAAAAAAGGAACACTGAACATAGAGAAACAGAAAACAAGTACTATGATGTTTTGAAACTCAGCTGTATAAGTACATATTTTAAACGTAAGTGGAATAAACTTAAAGAACAAAAGTGTTAGATTAGTGTTTTAATTAGTTTTTAAATTTATTTGGCTGTGCTGGGTCCTAGTTGCAGCATATGGGATCTTTAGTTGCAGCATGCAGGATCTAGTTTTCTGACCAGGGATTGAACCTGGTCTCCCTGCGTTGGGAGTGCAGAGTCTTAGCCATGAAACCACTAGGGAAGTCCCCCAAAGCAACTTGTTATTGCTTTAAAAAATCTGAAATATAAGGATACAGGTATGTTAAAGGTTGTAAAAGACATACTATACAAGAAGTAGCTCAAAGGAAATCAGTGGAGCTAAACTAATATACAACACATTAGACTTCAGGGCAAAGAGCATCAGTAGATACTGCATAATGACTAAAATGCCAATAAACTAGGAAGAAAGCAACTCTAAATTTGTATGCGACTAACGCAATATCCTCAAAGAATACAAAAGCACACCATACCTACCACATCTCCAGGTCTGCAACATGAAGACCAGCAAACTAAGAGTCCGGGGAATCTGGAAAAAAAGAGAATCTGTGCAGAGGAATGAAGGCAGAAGGCAGAGTGCATCCAGGGATGCGTCCTAGCCTAAGAGTATCCATGTACTTTAGCTGCCAGCTGCTGCAACAGACAAACCTCCATATTTCTGCGACTTAGTAAATTTATTTCTAGTTTCAGTATGTGTCTGGTAAGGGAGGGACTCTGTTTATTCACAGTCCTCAGGGAAAGAGGCTGACAGAAGTTTGACTCCTTGACCCGGCACCACTGGGAACATGTGACAGGGAAAGAGCGATGGATGAGACACACAAACTCTTAACTAGTGAACGCTCAGGAGTAGCGAAAGTCATGTCTGCTCATGGGTCATTGGCTAGACCCAGCCACATAGACCCATCCTAACTGCAAGTGCTATTGAGTCTCAGCTCTTACTGCCTGCTGCAGGACAGGCCAGAATATTGTTGGGGTGAAGAACAGCAGCTTATTTGGAAAGCCAACAGGCAGAGAAAATGGTGGATCAGTGTCCCAAAGAATCATCTCCCTTGAGTTAGAATTCAGGCCTCTGAAAGGGGAAGAGTTTAGTCCTGGTTCCAGCTAGATTCCAGAGTGAGTGTGTTCTTTCCTTCCTCCCTGAAGCCATTCACAGGTGGTCCTGGTCAGGATGTTTCCTGCGAGCTAAATAAAGGTAATTTAGCTTAACACTCATTACCTGAGAGGCAGGCTTCCCAGAGATGGTCTATTAAGTATAATTTAAGCTTATAGGCAACTTCCCTTTAGTGATTAACTTGTAATAGAACATGAAGGTTCTTACCTATTACATAAGGAGAATGGAAAATGTAGAGAAGCCCACGGAATATTTAGTGAGCGCTCTGTATATCACACAGATTCCTTAAATCCTTAGAGGAAAATATATTCTCTCTTGGTATATGACATTATTTGAAAATTGTGTTTTAAAAAATTATGTTTTTTTTCTACTTTCCCAGTTACCTTGCAGTGTCTTTAAAATATCCATTTTTCAACCTCTCTCTCTCTCTCTCTCCTTCACTCCCTTCTTCTTTCCCTTTTCTCCCACATGGCATCTTCCCTTAGCTTATTCAAAACTCCTAGGAGATGAGGGAGGATAAATTAGAAATTTGGAATTACAGATATACACTACTATATACAAAACAGATAACAAGGACCTACTGTATAGCACAGGGAAATATATTCATTATCTAATGATAACTTATAAAGGAAAATATTCTGAAAATACTATATATATTAGATATATAATCACTTGGCCACACTCCTGGAACTAACACAACATTGCAAACGATGCATGTGTGTGTGCATTCTCAGTCATGTTCGATTCTGTGTGAACCTATTGATTATAGCCTGCCAGGCTCCTCTGCCCACGGGATTTCTCAGGCAAGAGTACTGGAGTGGGTTGCCATTTCCTTCTCCAGGGGATCTTCCTGACCCAGGGATCGAACCTGCGTCTCGTGCATTGGCAGGCGGGTTCTTTGCCACTGAGCCACCAGGGAAGCTTGACAGTAAGCCTGGATTTCTTTACCACGTGAGATCCTGAGCACAGCTGCTCATTTCCTCATGCCCACAGGAGAGTCTCTCCTCTCAGGGGGCATCTAGTCCCTCTTTTAAGGAATTTTTCATAATGAATAAAGAATAATCTCCCTTTCAGTTAACACAGAATCGAGTGATTTGGGACCTTAATTGCATCTCCAGAATGTCTTGGCTATTGGCTAGTAAGCCACAGGTTCCACCCACACTCAGAGGGAGAGGATTTCAAAAGGACGTGAACACCAGGAAACAGGAATCATGGGGATTGCTCTAGGATCCATCTGCCAGAGACGGAAATATATCTTTAGCTTTTTTAAAATTAATTGTTTGGCTGCATTGGGTCTCAGCTGTGGCTTATGGAATCTTCCTTGTGTCATTCAAGATCTTTCATTGCAGCCTGCGGCCTCTCTGATCATGGTGTTAGGGCTCCAGTGCTCACAGGCTTCAGCAGTTGTGGTGTATGGGGTTTGTTGCTCTGATACAGGGGGTATCTTGGTTCCCTGACCAGAGGTCAAACCTGAATCTCCTGTGTTGCAAGGCAGATTCTTAACCACTGGACTACCTGGGAAATCCCCAAACAGAAATATTTAAACCTACTCAAGTCAATCAGCTGGAATCAAGATTGCCAGGAGAAGGAATCAAGATTGCCAGGAGAAATATCAATAACCTCAGATATGCAGATGACGCCACCCTTATGGCAGAAAGTGAAGAACTAAAGAGCTTCTTGATGAAAGCGAAAGAGGAGAGTGAAAAAGTTGGCTTAAAACTTAACATTCAGAAAACAAAGATCATGGCATCCAGTCCCATCGCTTCATGGTAAATAGATGAGGGAAACAATGGAAACAGTGACAGACTTTATTTTGGGGGGCTTCAAAATCACTACAGATGGTGACTGCAGCCATGAAATTAAAACACACTTGCTCTTTGGAAGAAAAGCTATGAACAAACTAGACAGCATATTAAAAAGCAGAGACATTACTTTGCTGACAAATGTCCATCTAGTCAAAGGTATGGTTTTTCTAGTAGTTGTGTATGGATGTGAGAGTTGGACTATAAAGAAAGCTGAGCGCTGAAGAACTGATGCTTTTGAACTGTGGTGTTGGAGAAGACTCTTGAGAGTCCCTTGGACTGCAAGGAGATCCAACCTGAAGCTCTGGTTTTTCCAGCATTCGTGTATGGATGTGAGAGTTGGACTATAAAGAAAGCTGAGCCCTGAAGAACTGATGCTTTTGAACTGTGGTGTTGGAGAAGACTCTTGAGAGTCCCTTGGACTGCAAGGAGATCCAACCAGTCCATCCTAAAGGAAATCAGTCCTGAATATTCATTGGAAAGACATGCTGAAGCTGAAACTCCAATACTTTGGCCACCTGATGCAAAGAACTGACTAATTGGAAAAGATCCTGATGCTGGGAAGGATTGAAGGTGGGAGGAGAAGGGGACAATAGAGGATGAAATGGTTGGATGGTATCACTGACTCAAAGAGTTTGAGTAAACTCTGGGAGCTGGTGATGGACAGGGAGGCCTGGCATGCTGCAGTCCATGGAGTCACAAAGAGTTGGACACAACTGAGCAACTGAACTACTATTTACACTCTGAGCATCTCAAACATGGGGCTGACCATGCCTCAGCCACCCCCCTATTTCCAGAGACCCTCCAAGGGCTGGCACACTTCAGCGTAAGGTCAGCAGGATGAGAAGCAGGAGGGAAAGGAAGAAGCAGAGGCCAAATACCACCTTTGTGGCTAATAAAGTGGGCATTGGAGGCTGTGGCTCGATCCTGCAGACAAGTGACTTCCTGACACTGACCTCTAGGGCATTGCTCCATGTGTCACAGAAGAGAAAGGGGGAACGCCCTGGCATGGTAGAGCCTTCCCTATAGCCCTGTGTGTGTTGCCAAGCCCACTGAGAGCATGCCTCATGGAGGCAGCTTGGACCTAAGAGGAGGAAAATGGGCTGGACCAAGCAAATCCTTTCTTCTAAAGAGAAGTGAGTTGGGGCCAACTCTGGGGAGCATCAGTGGATGATGTGAGGGCCCCCTGCCTCCCTAGACCATTAGAATCCCAAATCTCAATCACCATCTTCATCACAACCATATCTTCAGCATCATCACCATCAACACCAGAATCACCACCACCACATCATCACATCATCCTTTTCAGGAGCCAGAAGACCTTATCTGTTTCTAGAGCTGCAATCCATAAGCACCTCAACTAGGAAGGCAGAGAAGAGGTTTTGCAAGCCTCCTATGCTGCAGTAACAAAGAACCCAAATTCTCGCGGTCCAAACACAGCACAGGGTTATTTTGCCCTTCCCCGACAAATCCAGGGGTGGGAGGAGGCTGTCAGCAGGGAAATCCTTCTCGTGTGGTCACCAGGGACCCAGCAAATGAATGCAGTATTACAACACATGCTTCCTCATCTCAGAGGCAGGAAAAAGCCTTGCTCATGGTTAGGTCAGCCTTGGGGTTAGGAGGCCCTTCACAGGGGCCAAGGCAGAGAGTATGTTCCAGAGAACTGGAAGATTTCAGGACAGGACCAGTGATGATCATAAAGTGAATGAGGATGAAGACTTTCCAGACGTTGGCATCTCTCCCTGTGTGGGTGGTGGGAAGCCTTAACATTGCCTGAGTCTGGGTTGGAATTCTCCCTTCTCCTTCTTCCTTCCATCCCAGCTGTGTGGCCTGGGGCAAGTGCCCACTCCTCTTTGAGCTCTGGTTTCTTTGGTGTGAAGTGGGCACCATGTTTGCCGCTTCTTAGGGAGGTTGAAGATGTGAAGAGGAGGTGAGTGTGTGAAGTACCGGGCACAGTCAGGGGTCCTCATTGCCACCTTGCTTCTGCCCCCAAGACAATCAAGAAGCCAAGGCAGAGTTCCGCCGAGTCCTGCTGCGGCTCCACCATCTGTATGAGGTGGACGAGGACCCTGTCCGGTCTCAGCCTGTGACGGTGAATCTGCAGGTAACCTGCCCCGCCCCACATCCCACTCCTGGATCACTGAGTCAGGACCCACGAGCAGATGAACACAAGGCAGGCAAAGCCCAAGTGTGACGATCCTGACTCAGATGCCACCTTGGCAAAGACATGCATCAAGACCATCATGAAAGGGAGTGAGGGTCGGTGTCGGGGGGCATCAGGGCATCCCTCCTCCTCTTCCTCTCTCTTCCTAGTCTTGATTTTTCAGTGATTCCAACATGCATGCGTTTTGTTTGTTTTCTCCTGTATTCTCACGGTAAATCTTTATGAGAAGTGAAAGTGTTCATCGCTCAGTCGTGTCTGACTCTGCAGCCCCACAGACTATAGCCTACCAGGCTCCTCTGTCCATGGGATTCTCTAGGCAAGAATACAGGAGTGGGTTGCCATGCCCTCCTCCAGGGGATCTTCCCAACCCAAGGATTGAACCTGGGACTCCTGAATTACAGGCAGATTCCTTACTATCTGAGCCACCAGGGGAAACCAAATCTTTTTATACAACACAAATAGCCTTTGAGTGCTCAAAAAAACAAACGAAGGAAATTTTGAACAGACTTCCTGGTAAGTGATCAGAGTCACACAGTCCAAGGTGAAAGTCCAGGCATCTCTGCTGGGAGTCTAGGCCTCTGGGCTCCGAGCCTCAGTCTCCTCATCTGTAAATGGGGAGGTCAGAGTCTTTGTCCACAGGGATGCTGAGAGGTTTTGGGTGATGGTATACACACAGGTGCCTGGCACCCTGGGGGCTGATGGATATCTTTGTGCCCAGACTCCAACCTGTGTCCTCCTTCCCCTCCTGACCCCAACATCACCCTCTGACCCCAACATCACCCTCTGACCCTCACCACCAGGTAGGCTGTTACTGCACAGCCCAGCCACATCCTTTCCCCAGAAGATATGTGAAGACACCTCATTTCTTTCCAGTCTGCACTCTTTATGTAGTTCTGAGCTCTTTACTCATCTCCTGCTCACAGGGGATTTCTGTAAATCTCTCTGTTGTTGCCTTGGTTTCACTGAAACCTATGATCTCAGCGCAATCTAGGAGAATCCCAACAACCCCACCCGGAGCCAACGCTATGGTGCCTTCCCAACGTCCCCCTTTCACAGCTCTTACCATGGAGACAGGGGTGGGGGTTGATCTCTTTCCTTGCTCCACTTTCAAAAGAGACAAGGCCAACTTCATCTTCCCACCTGACCTTATCAGCGTGTTGGTTTTGTTTCTTCCTACTTGTCACCTCTTGCTCACGAGCTGGTACCAGCCTCAGAAGCAGATGTAGAGGCAGGGGGTGGTGGGGGCAGGGGAAATTGAAGGGGGATGGTAGCAGCAGCGGAGCCTCACCCTCCACGCTTTCTCCTGCCATCAGCACAGGGAAGCTCCTGCAGAACAGCCTGCAGCCGTCTGGTCAGCAGACTGTCCTCCCCAGGGTAGGGCCAGAATGACTGCCCTGCCTTCCCTCTTTGCACAGTCAGTGCATTTTGGAGAAACTGGGATGGATACCCAAGACTGACTGCATCCCAGGGGCATACAGGGCACCATCTGAGCATCTCTGGGAGGAGGGACTCAGTGATGAGAGCAATTCTAAGTGCCTGCCACCCACCTCCTGGGCGTGCCCAGCCAGCTCAGCCCCCTGGGGAGAATGTGCCTCCTCAGCCTCAGTTTCTTCATCTCTATAATGGGACTGCTGTTCTTTACATGGAGATTTACTCTGAGAATGACATGCAGGAAGATGGTATGCTCTGGGCCTGGGTGTTTCCACACCTGCCGCTGTTTTGTCCTCTGCTCTGGGGCTGGGTGCTCACCCCTCCCTGTGCTCCTGTCCTGCAGTCCGTGCTGCAGAGTCTGGGCTCCGTGGTGTCCGTGGAAGAGCGCTCGCTACAGGGACCTGGGACGTGAGCACACTGCACCGCTGGCGCTGGCCAACTCAGGAACCTAGCCACCTCAGAGGTTTGTGCACCCCTGGTTCAGGCTGCCCCCCACCCTGGGGTTCCCTGACTGCCCCTCACCTGGGCTCGGGAGCTAGACAGACCTGACTCAGATCCCAACTCTGCCCCCTAAGACCTGTGTGACCCTGAACAAGCCACTCTCCTTCTCAGAGTCTAAGCCTTCTTGAATCTACCACAGTAGGTTAAGGAAGGGTTCGATTCAATCTCCGCTTGCCAGGACTGCACAGTTAGCTCTTGGAAACCACTTCAGCCTGATTCATGCCTCTCAGTCTTTACTTGTGCTGTTTCTTCTTGGAATGCCCTTGGACATCTGGACAGCTCCTAATCAAGCTCCCCCAGGTTCAGGTTTGGGTCAGCTGCCTCTTTTGTGCTGTCTTTCCCCTCATTTTGATCTGACTCTTTATCTCTTCTTCATCTACTGCACATAACATAGTCTGGATACATAGGAAGATACATAGTCACTATTTGGTAAATGAATGAATGGAAGGATGGTTGATAGGAAAAAAAGGTTGTAAGAAAGGAAGGTAGGTAGATGGATGCTGGATGGATGGATTACTGAGTGATGAATGGATGATAGATGGATTGACAGATGACAGTAAGGAAGATGGATGAGCAATTTATGGATGGATAGAGGAAGTGGAAGGAAGGAAAAAGGATGAAAGGTGGATAGTTGAGTGGGTAGAAGTTGGATGGATGGATAGAAGTAAGGAAGATGAGAGCAACATGGATGTATGGATGGATATGAGATGGATGAATAGATGGATGTAAGGAGGATGGATTGGTGGAGGATAGATGGATGGGTGGGTGCGTGGACTATGGATGAATGGACGGAAGTTGGAGAGGTGAATGAGAATGAATGTATGTATGATTAGACAAAGAGATGGATGAATGGTTGAATTGAAGGATGCGTGGATGAACGGATAAACAGGTTTCATCCCAAGGGTGAAGCATGAAGCCAGGGTATAATAGGGGACACTGTTGTGGGCGGATGCTAGAAAGAGACAACCTGGGAGAGCTGGTGGCTCCAAGGGGCAACACCGAACAGATTATCTCTGTCCTCTAAGGCAGCTCCAGCCATCCTTCACTGCAACCAGGGGGTTTCACCATCACCATCCATCCAAAGGAAATCCGGACATTCTTCATTTACTTTAAAGAGAGATGAGCCCTTGGCAGATTCTGTGGCCTCAGGAAGAACAGCCAAGTGGAATGCTGAGCAGGAACAGCTGCCGACCTGGTGGGCGAAGGCAGGAAATGGATGGACGTGGGGTGTTTTTGTTTCTCAAATAAAAAACTGCATTAAAGGTCTGTTTCTTCCCCTGCACACTAGAGCCAACCTTCTCTCTCCCCTCCCCTCCTCTCATGAATGATTACATACCTGCTCACACTTCCTCCTCCATTCCAAGAAGCAAGACAGGAAGTTCCTCTAAACACAGCAGGAATGCCCACAGTGGTGCCACAATCCATCTGCCTGCAGGGCCTGGTGGTTCCCATCAGGACCAAAGCTAAACACGGCCCTACTGTCTGCGGCTGCCCTCCCAGGGTGGGCCCAGGCTGGTGACACACTGGCGCCATGTCTCTACCTGTGGTCCACGTGTGGGAGCTTCAGCACCAAGCTCTGTGCATGAGGCCAAGCTGGGTGTCCAACCCCAGGCTCCGCACCTGCACTAGGGACGCACCTGCCGAGCAAGAAGGCCTCCCGGCTCAGGCCACGAAGCAAGGAAAGAAAACCACACGCCACATGAAACGGGACATTCAACATAAAAAGTATTAATGACAAGAAACCTGTAACATCCAGCCTCAGGTCGGTGGCCAAAGGATTAAAAACACATGCTCACCAGAAACTGTCCCATGCAAATTAAAGGGAGCATTGTTCACAGTTGCCAGAAGCTGGACACAGCTCAAGTGTCCATCTGTAATACTTGCATACACCAAACCTGCCGCATGTACATGGTAGAACATTCCTTAGTTATAAAAAGGAGCAAAGAATCTTGCAGTCATTATTTGTGGTAAAGTATGCAGATACAGAAGGACACACATTGTCCGATTATGTTTCTATGAATGTCCACAACTGGTAAATAGTCTAGTATGTTAGAAGCTCCTGGGACCCCAGGTCAGATTTCTTCAGGATCTCATTCATCCCACAGTGAAAGGTTACCACTTACTGAGTTTTGTATCAGTAGTCCCCAGCTTTTTTTTTTTTTTTAATTTCCAGGGTTCCTACACACTATGAGATTAATGATGATTAAACATCTCAATAACCTGAATGGTCTGGAGGTTATGCCTGACCTGGAAAGACATCAGCCAACCAACAAATAGTTCATGTAGAAGCCTCCTGTGGATACTGTAATAGATTACCATATCTGAGTGGCTTAAGCCATAGAAAAATCCAAAATCAAACAGCAAGGCTGCTTCCTTCTGAGTTTGTGAAGGAGAATCTCCAAGCTTCTGGAGGTGTGTTGCCAACCTTTGCTGCTCTTTGGGTTATAGATACATTGCTTGGTCTGTATCTTCATCCTCACATGGCCTTCTCCCAGTGTCTGCCTGTCTGTGTCTTGATTTTCACTCTTCATTAGGGCACCAATCGTAACTGAATTAAGGGCTCACTCTCATCCCACCCATTAAGCAATGACACCTGCAAAGACTCTATTTCAAATAAGGTCACATTCTGAGGCACTGGGGGTTGGAGCTTCAACATTCTAATTGGGGACAGGACACCATTTAACCCATCACAGTACAGAAAGTCAGGTACGTATTTTAGATTTATAGTAACTAACTGTGCAATGTGTTCAACGTTTATTTAGCAGCTACTTGTTCCAGAACTTGGAAATAGCAGGGATACACCCACAAAACCCTTGCCTTGGTGGAGCTCAAACAGCAGGGACAGGAAGGAAAGCTCGTGACAGGTGTCATAGGAAGGGAAGCCCCTTGCACCTGCGGCTTTTATACCCAGAAGACTCGAAAAGAGCAGACTGCATGTGAGACCAGCTCCTCTATGAAAAAAAGCAATGATATGGTTTGTGCAACATTAAAGCCTGAACTCAGAAAGCATTTGGCAAAAGAGACAACTGTTTCCACAGACATAACTTAATCTCACTTTTCAATTTTATAGTGAGAAGAGCATGGATGTTCCTCTTGTCCACTGTTGGGTGTGTCCAGTCCCATCAGAACATGAACTTGTCAAGTGGTCATTGCATCTGTTTTTATTTTGCTCTAAAAAGCTCAAGTCACAGTGGTTATGGGGATGCTTAAGTTGGTTAAGATGCTATGTCGCTTGAACACGGCAGACTAACTGTTCCAGCACTGATACTAAGCAAGGAACCTGCCAAGGCTTCCCAGAGACAAATCCCCATTCCCCCATGCCTCTGACGTCTTGTTTATCAAAAACTTTTTCCTTCTGGGACTTCACTAAGTTGCAAAGAGCAGATTTAATCATAGAAGTGAGAAAATGCAGAAATAGAGTCGGACAAGGAAAAATAATAATACTTTAGCCATAAAGCAAAGTCAAGGACATTTAGTTCCTTCTCAGTGGCTATAGATGATACCCTGAGATTTATCCTTGAGTTGTTTTTACATAAGCCAGACTCCCACCAATTGAAAATTTCTGACAACAAGGTTGTAGATCATAGTCTGATCAAAAGCAGATTGTTGGTATTTAAGATTCATAAAAAAAAATCACTGTTACTGAAGTTCAGTTCGTAAACACTTTTGGCAGTCCTGATGGGACTCCCGTCCCAAGTGGCATCTTGCCCATGATACATGGCTTCTGGCTAGTGGCAGCTCTCCCAGCTGCCCAGCAGCTGCCTGCTCGCCTCTGTCTCAGGGAAAGCCCAGGTGCTCGCCTCTGAGGGCCTTGCTAGCCACAGTTCATTCTATTCTGTGGTGAGGGAAACAAGGTTCTGGTCCTCATCTCTAAGACAAATCTGGTAAATGGTGTAAACTCTCAGTTGATGAGTTTTTCTTTTTGGATAGCTTTGATAAGTTATCCAAAGACGGTTATTCTTTCCTGTTGGGTTTTCTTAACTGGCACTTTCCTTTTGGGAGATTTGGGAAAGCGTAGGACTGGGTCTGCTTTTGTGGGAAGCACATTTTCAACCATATATTCCCTTCTGAGTCAAGGGATCCCTCGGTCAACTTAATAGTAATTGGGAGACTCCCTGATAGACCGAGGCCCGTCATTACACCCATCTGGAACAGCATGGAGACAATCTTCTGGTCTCGTGCCAGGGAACTCCGACACCGAGAGATTCCTGAGCTCTGGGGCGCCTGTCTCTGTCTGTGTATCTGTTTCCGGTAATACCAGCCGTGTGAAAAGGAAATGGACTTTTTCACTATGTCTGAAGAGTTTTTCCCTAATGTGGATGACTAGGGTGTGGTGCATATAAACTGAGGAGGCCTGCCACCAAGTGATGCAAAGAGCCACCAAGGGAGAAATAGTTCAATCATCAGTATAACTCTCAAAGGTTTGCAAAGAAAAGGAAGAAATGATGGAGGAAATTTTCATGTATAGAGGTATGGAGAAGTCATTCTGACTTATCTAGGATTTAACTTAAATTTTTTGTTATCCAAAACTGTATTTAAGGCCTATTAAACGGGTTTGTACATCTGCTTTAACCGTCAAAGAGAAGGATGCATTTTAAAAAACCAAAATGGAACGACTATGATTCAGTCATCCAAAACAGAGTTTAGTGTACATTGTGGACACGGTTTCAGATACGTTCCTGTACTACTGAGAACTTGAATTTTCTGAATTGTGTCAGGCCCAAGGATACAACTAGCCATTATCAATACAACATCCAGCAGCTGATACAACAATATACAACTGTCTCTTGCTCAAAGATAAGTTTCTCCCTCTCAGCCAGAACCTTCTGGCTAATCCTGTTATCTTAAGATATACGTTGTGGGAATGCGTCTGGTAAGACCTTTACAAACTTGAGACATTCTTCAGAATCTTTTGTTAGTAACCAACTGAAAAAGTGTATAAATCCTTTGTTAAGACTAGCAAGAAGGCACTCTCTGCCCCCTTCTGATGTCTATCAGAAGCTTTCTCTAACCTTTTCTCACTTTAATGAAACTTTTGCTGCGTGAAGCTCTGAGTGAGTGAAGCCGCGTTTTTGGTCCCGAAGTGAAATTTTCTCCTTCAGAGATTACAAATCTGACACCGTTCGCCATAAGGTATCATTATGATTCTTGAGATTCCCAAAACATCAACCAATCAGAGAGCGATGCTAAGCAGATCACACATCCTTCATCCCTCACTCCTACAGCTGTCTTATAAAAGCTCTTCCTTGAAAGCCATGAGTAAGTGAGGGTCTTTTCAGCAGGAGCTGCCTCCTGTAGTGCTTAAAAATGTGCTTCCTTTCATCACAGCCCAGTAGATTGCCTTTCCTGTCCCTCCAGCTAGCAGAGCCAAGCTTTGGTCCAGGAACAGGACGTCGCTAGGCAGCATCTCTGCCCCGGAAGGCAGACGTAGTGGGAGAAGAGTTGGGAGTGTTTAGAATCTAGCCGGTTTGCCCAGCACAGAGCAAGACAAATGCTGAGACACTGAGGTTTGAAGCAGAGGAAGGGCTTAGTCATTAGGCAGCTAAGGGAGGAAATGGAAACGAATCTCTAATCCATTCCCTGAAGGCAGGGGCTCAGGGAATTTATGGGATAAAGAAGCAAGCTGGTCTGACCAGTGGGGAACATGGCGATGGTGATCAGAAATATAAAAAGGATGAGACACTTGTCATTCTGGGCAGGTACAGTTAAGCTACAGATTCTTCATGTTCAGAAACTGGCAGGGTCAGCATGCTCCAAAGGTGGAGTTTTTGGCCCCTTGATGTCAAAAGGTCATCGAGTGGACATTCTCATATCCCCGGGTAAGGGGTCAATTGTCCTAACCAGTCTTAACTAGCTGGAGCGTGCACTGGACACGGTGGACTCCAAGTTCCTGAAAAACAACTTCCTGTTGTTTAATCAGCAAACATCTTACTGTTTAATCCAAGTAATATTTGGAGGATGCACAAGTCTTTTGTGGTAACAGTTAAAGCAAGTTGACAGTGAGAGGTGACCAGTGTAACACATCTAACTGATGATCACTCTCTTTTTAGAAGCAAGGAAATCTGGGATGGATTGCCAAATCTGATGTCCCCACGTTGGGACTTGGGTTAAGCTCTTTCATTTCTGTTTGCTTACAGTCCTCTCTGTAAAGTGTGGTCATGGCTGTTAACTCCAGGGACTCTCAGGGAAATTCAACTGGATGATGAATGTGAAAATGTCTTCTTTTAATTGTGGTAAAATATACAGCTGAAATATATAAAACATATAGGTGGAAGTGTGACCGATTTCCTCTTCTCGGGCTCTAAAATGACTGCGGGTGGCGACTGCAGCCATGAAATCAGAAGACGATTGCTTCTTGGCAGGGAAACTATGACAAACCTAGACAGTGTGTTGAAAAGCAGAGACGTTTCTCTGTTGACAAAGGTCCATATAGTTAAGGCTATGGTCTTTCCGATGGTCACCTATGGTTGTGAGAACTGAACTGGGGAAAAAAAAAAAGGCAGAATACCAAAGAATTGATGCCTTTCCACTGTGGTACTGGAGAAAACTCCTGAAAGTCCCTTGGACAGCAAGGAGATCAAACCAGTCAATCTTAAGGGAAATGAACCCTGAATATTCATTGGAAGGACCGATGCTGAAGCGGAAACTCCAGTATTTTGGTCATCTGATGCAAACAGCTGACTCATTGGAAAAGTCCCTGATACAGAAAAAGACTGAGGGTAGAAGAAGAGGGCAGCAAAGGATGAGGTGGCTGGCTGGATGGCATCACTGATACAATGGACATGAACTTGAGCAAACTTTGGAAGATGTTGAAGGACAGGGAAGCCTGGCCTGCTGCAGTTCATGGGGTTGCAAAGAGTTGAACACAACTGGGTGACTGAACAACAACAACATATAGGACATGAAACTTATTTAACTTTTTAAGTGAACAACTCAGTGGCATTGAATACATTCACAAAGATATGAGCCCTCACCTGTACGTATTTCTGGACATTTTATCATGCAGAAGAGAAACTCTATGCCCATTAAATAGCAGCCTTCATGTTCAGGGACCAGAGCTGCTGGTCTCAGTTTTTGGAAGGAGCAGACCCACTCCAGTCTGCCTGGCAGATAATGAGCCCCCTGTGTGGGCACTGATCTGCTTCACCTTCCTCCTCAGGCCCTCCTCCCCCTGTCTTCCTGTGGGACCCACCTGGAGGAGCAGGAGCATTCCTCCTGCTCAGCCTCAGAAAGACCAGCAGTCTGGGTTGCCCGGCATGACCCCACCCAGCCCCCCTCTCTGCTGCATGATCCCACCATGCACCCTCCCTCTCTGCTGCGTTTGGGCCATGTCTCACTTGGTGAGGCAGCAGAGTTGCAGACTGAGTTGTAAGCTCATTTCTTCATTTGGCACACAGGTTAGGGAGCTCCCTATGGACAGAACTGTGCCCACCATGGAGGTCTCCACAGTGAACAAGGAGACCTGGACCCCTGCCTCATGGAGCTTCCATCTGATGGGGGGATTTAGACAATAAACAGAATAAACAGGTGACCGATTATCAGCCTGGATGGTGATGGGGTGGTGGAGAACACAGGTCTGGAAAGGGGATGTGTGGTCTGGAGGGTGGCACCCTGTGCCATGAATTAGCGGGTCAAGACTATAAAGAAAGCTGAGCGCTGAAGAGTTGATGCTTTTGAACTGTGGTGTTGGAGAAGACTCTTGGGAGTCCCTTGGACTGCAAGGAGATCCAACCAGTCCATCCTAAAAGAGATCAGTCTTGGGTGTTCATTGGAAGGACTGATGTTGAAGCTGAAACTCTGATACTTTGGCCACCTGATGGGAAGAACTGATTCCTTGGAAAAGATCCTGATGCTGGGAAAGATTGAAAGTGGGAGGAGAAGGGGATGACAGAGGATGAGATGATTGGATGGCATCACCTCAATGGACATCGGTTTGAGTATACTCTTGGAGCTGGTGATGGACAGGGAGGCTTGGTGTGCTGCATTTCATGGGGTCACAAAGAGTCAGACACAACTGAGTGACTGAATTGAACTGAACTGAAAAGCTCTGAGGGACATGAGAGGTGAGCCCTGTAGAGACGTAAGGGGAGAGGAGGAGTCTAGGGAGAGGCCTGGCCAATGCCACAGCCCTGAGACAGAGAGGCCTGTTACGCTCTATGGACCACAGTGAGCCCTGTAGGTCACTGGAAGGATTTTGACTCCAAATCAAAATGAGCTGGGAAGACTCCATAAGCTTCCCTCAGAGGGGGACAGGGTCCAAGGTCCATTTCAGCAGCACCCACTGAGGGGGACTCACACTGTTCAACACCTAGTCCCAGGCTTATCCTCTGGGGTCCTTCCTGCCTCTCACCCCTCTCCCACATACCCATCTTCCTTCTTCCATTTTCTCTTCCATCCTCATATTAACTAAGAAAATTAATGCAGTTGGCTGCAAATAAGAACGTTATTTGTGGTCTTAAGAAACTCACTGTTCCGGAGATGCAGACTGCAGTAATCCTGAAAGAGCGTTTGGGGAAGGAAAAGAGTCAGAGGCTTTGAAGATAATAAGCCATGAAGTTGTTGAAGTTGTTTGGCAAGAACTCTGACTGATGCTGCCATGAGTCAGAAAATATTTGCCATGCATCCTAACCTGTTCCTCAGCCTGCACCTCAGACCCTGCAGATGCATTGCCTCAGGTCCTAATGTGTGAAATGAAGATAATTCCTACCTGCCATGATGGCTTTGAAGATTCCATGAGGCCAGGGAACGGCCATCACCATCCAAAGTCAGTAATTAACAAGGTTCCCTTTGCTGCCACACCCCCAGCAGTGTCTGGCTCTTCTGTGGCATCGATACTCCTGTGCCTCCTATGGGCAGAGGAGGTAGTTGTCACTCCTGTGAGTGACCCACATCTAACCCTCTCATTGGGAAAAACCCTTGACTTTATGAAGCAGAGCTCTCCTCCCACAATGCAAATGGAGAAGAAAATGATGGGCATCCTTCCTCCTGGTGTTGCTATGGCAACCTAGGCTCTGCCTGTCTCTTGCACTGCCTCAGACATTGACTCAGAATCCAATGAGGTGAGGATCCAGGAATGGTGGGGAAGGAGGTAGGGCCAGTGTGGATCCCCAAAGGTGGAGGCAGCCATGGTAATCACTGCGGATTTCCATGGTCCCTTCCTTTTGCAACTTCGAAGATGCAAATGTCCAAGGATCAAAGTGTGTGTGTGTGTTAGTTGCTCAGTCGTGTCCGGCTCTTTGTGACCCCATGGACTGTAGCCCTCCAGGCTCTTTCGTTCATGGAATTTTCCAGGCAAGAATACTGGATTGGGTTGCTACTTTCTTCTCCAGGAGATCTTCCCAACCAGAGATTGAACCTGGGTCTCCCACGTTGCAGGCAGACTCTTTGCCATCTGAGCCAAGGATCAAAGTGTGGAAAGCTTAAGTCATATGTTTACTAGACCTAAATATGGATGTCTTTCACATGCCTGCAGTCACCAAGATTTATGGAGACTTAAAAAGCTCCTTTACTGTCTGAGCCACCAGGGAAGCCCTGATCGGTGTTCAATCCCTGGGTTGGGAAGATCCCCTGGAGAAGCAAATGGCAACCCACTCCAGTACTCTTGCCTGGAGAATCCCATGGAAGGAGGAGCCTGGTAGGCTACAGTCCATGGGGTCGCAAAGAGTCGTACACGACTGATTGACTTCACCTTCAAAAAGCTCCTTTACTGTCTGAGCCACTAGGGAAACCCCATTAAATAATTTGCTCGTGTGCATGTTAAGTTGCTTCAGTCGTGTCTGACTCTATTGGATGGCATCACCTCAATGGACATCGGTTTGAGTATACTCTTGGAGCTGGTGATGGACAGGGAGGCTTGGTGTGCTGCATTTCATGGGGTCACAAAGAGTCAGACACAACTGAGTGACTGAATTGAACTGAACTGAAAAGCTCTGAGGGACATGAGAGGTGAGCCCTGTAGAGACGTAAGGGGAGAGGAGGAGTCTAGGGAGAGGCCTGGCCAATGCCACAGCCCTGAGACAGAGAGGCCTGTTACGCTCTATGGACCACAGTGAGCCCTGTAGGTCACTGGAAGGATTTTGACTCCAAATCAAAATGAGCTGGGAAGACTCCATAAGCTTCCCTCAGAGGGGGACAGGGTCCAAGGTCCATTTCAGCAGCACCCACTGAGGGGGACTCACACTGTTCAACACCTAGTCCCAGGCTTATCCTCTGGGGTCCTTCCTGCCTCTCACCCCTCTCCCACATACCCATCTTCCTTCTTCCATTTTCTCTTCCATCCTCATATTAACTAAGAAAATTAATGCAGTTGGCTGCAAATAAGAACGTTATTTGTGGTCTTAAGAAACTCACTGTTCCGGAGATGCAGACTGCAGTAATCCTGAAAGAGCGTTCGGGGAAGAAAAAGAGTCAGAGGCTTTGAAGATAATAAGCCATGAAGTTGTTGAAGTTGTTTGGCAAGAACTCTGACTGATGCTGCCATGAGTCAGAAAATATTTGCCATGCATCCTAACCTGTTCCTCAGCCTGCACCTCAGACCCTGCAGATGCATTGCCTCAGGTCCTAATGTGTGAAATGAAGATAATTCCTACCTGCCATGATGGCTTTGAAGATTCCATGAGGCCAGGGAACGGCCATCACCATCCAAAGTCAGTAATTAACAAGGTTCCCTTTGCTGCCACACCCCCAGCAGTGTCTGGCTCTTCTGTGGCATCGATACTCCTGTGCCTCCTATGGGCAGAGGAGGTAGTGTCACTCCTGTGAGTGACCCACATCTAACCCTCTCATTGGGAAAAACCCTTGACTTTATGAAGCAGAGCTCTCCTCCCACAATGCAAATGGAGAAGAAAATGATGGGCATCCATCCTCCTGGTGTTGCTATGGCAACCTAGGCTCTGCCTGTCTCTTGCACTGCCTCAGACACTGACTCAGAATCCAATGAGGTGAGGATCCAGGAATGGTGGGGAAGGAGGTAGGGCCAGTGTGGATCCCCAAAGGTGGAGGCAGCCATGGTAATCACTGCGGATTTCCATGGTCCCTTCCTTTTGCAACTTCGAAGATGCAAATGTCCAAGGATCAAAGTGTGTGTGTGTGTTAGTTGCTCAGTCGTGTCCGGCTCTTTGTGACCCCATGGACTGTAGCCCTCCAGGCTCTTTCGTTCATGGAATTTTCCAGGCAAGAATACTGGATTGGGTTGCTACTTTCTTCTCCAGATCTTCCCAACCAGAGATTGAACCTGGGTCTCCCACGTTGCAGGCAGACTCTTTGCCATCTGAGCCAAGGATCAAAGTGTGGAAAGCTTAAGTCATATGTTTACTAGACCTAAATATGGATGTCTTTCACATGCCTGCAGTCACCAAGATTTATGGAGACTTAAAAAGCTCCTTTACTGTCTGAGCCACCAGGGAAGCCCTGATCGGTGTTCAATCCCTGGGTTGGGAAGATCCCCTGGAGAAGCAAATGGCAACCCACTCCAGTACTCTTGCCTGGAGAATCCCATGGAAGGAGGAGCCTGGTAGGCTACAGTCCATGGGGTCGCAAAGAGTCGTACACGACTGATTGACTTCACCTTCAAAAAGCTCCTTTACTGTCTGAGCCACTAGGGAAACCCCATTAAATAATTTGCTCGTGTGCATGTTAAGTTGCTTCAGTCGTGTCTGACTCTTTGCGACTCTATGGACTGTAGCCCTCCAGGCTCCTCTGTCCATGGGGATTTAATACTAAAGGAGCTCCACCTGGTGTCATAATTGCAGGATTAAGAACAGCAGCTGCCTTAGGCGACTGCGCCCTCTAATGGCCATTATGAAAAAGAGCAGGACGTGAGAGGGGTTCTCAAACTGGTCAGTATCTTCCTGGAAAAGGGTGGGTTGGCATAAGAAAGGGGAAAAGGAGAGATGGCAAAATGGGATGACAGTGACCCCCATCATAGAAAAGTGTGCACGCTGTGTGCTAAGTTGCTTCAGTCGTTTCTGGCTCTGCAAGTGGATGAACCATAGCCCGCCAGGCTCCTCTGTCCATGGAATTCTCCAGGCAAGAATATTGGAGTGGGTTGCCATGACCTCCAAGGGATCTTCCTGACCCAGGGATCAAACCTGGGTTTCCTGCACTGCAGAACTGCAAGCAGATTCTCTACCATCTGAGCCACAATGCAAATCCAGAAGGGGGGTCACTCCAAATGTTTCTAACGTCCGAATTTCATCTGAGAATCTGGGTGGGGGAACTAGCCCTCAAATTATGAAGATACCCGCTCATATTCAGCCATGGCATCACTCAGATTAAACATCTATCAAGATTTTGCTGCACTGGCTACATCCTTCCCTTTTTCCTTTTGTTCTTTTCCCTTGACTGGGGTGTTTGTTTTTTAATTGGAGGTTAATTACTTTACAATATTGTATTGGGTTTGCCATACATCAACATGAATCCACCAAGTGAAATCACCCTTCACGTCAGCGTAATGACATTATCACACCTGAAAAAAGTATCAGCTCCTTGGAATCAGCAGGTAGGGCCCAGGGTCTCATTTTCTCTGCTGGGATCCTGTACATTTATTTATGTGCATCCACCTTTTCCTGCCTGGAGTTTTTGATGAGATTAGCATCTGAGTCAGAGACGTCAGCGCAGTAGATGCCCTCCCAGTGGAGGCGGGCCTCATGCAATCTGTTGAGGGCCCAACAGAACAAAAAGGTGTGTGTGTGTGGGGGGGCACCTAAGATCATGGCATCTGGTCCCATCACTTCATGGGAAATAGATGGGGAAACAGTAGAAAGAGTGTCAGACTGCTGAGGTCCAGCCTCAGAAGAGTCCAGGGATATCCTCAGGATGGACGACATCAGCGAATGAAGAAAGATAGATAAAGAGATAAAGAAAGAGACACAGGGTGACCAGGCTTCTTCGGTGAGCGAGGCCCTTTACTTTATTTTCCTTGGGGCTTTTATTCCCTGAGTTGTACATACAGCAAGGTGAAAAATGCAGAGTCAGCTCAACATTTCATCAGTATTAACTTTTATCAATACCAGGTTCTTTTTGGCAAGTCTTATTTTTTGTACAGCATCTTCTGTCCCAGAGGCCTCTTGATATTCCATGACCTCTTTTTGATAAATGTTGGTCAGCCAGAACAATAATCTTCCCTTAAAGTGTTTCTTCTTAAATTCCTAGCCTGCATCACCCTTAAAGTAAGGTTACATTTTTATGGAGCAAAGATTTAGTGGGTTACAGCAAAGAAAGGACTTATGAACTCAAAGTCTAATGTTGCTAATGCTAAGGCTGCTGCTTTTTATTTCTATATCTTAACTATATATACTCCCAGTAATACAATGGATAAGGGATGTGAGAACTTGGCAGCAAGCATAAGCTCAACAATGTTGCAAGAGTCTGGTTAACCTGCCAAGTAAGCTAGAATGCTAACAGAGGGTTTGAAACACTCCTTTCATGCCTAGGAGATTTATAAACTAGAGCCCTAAGTTAACTCTTTCCAGATAAATATGGTTGAGAGACAGCCCCCTGCTATTGTCAGAAGAGCTGGTGAAAGACATGAAATAGTAAGACAGATTCTGGTTTAGGGGTAGATGCTTAAGCAGATCCAGGGGGTCCATCGAGTCCAGAGGCCTTGCTTATCATGACTCTTCCGCATGACCCTGTCATGGCTCAGATGGCCCAGGGAGTCCCTTGAGTCCTGCATGACCTTGTCATGAGTGGGATCTCCCATACTGGCTCCTGACTTTATTTTGGGCAGAGGGCTCCAAAATCACTGCAGATGGTGGCTGCAGGCATGAAATTAAAAGACGCTTACTCCTTGGAAGAAAAGTTATGACCAACTTAGATAGCATATTCAAAAGCAGAGACATTACTTTGCCAACTAAGGTCCATCTAGTCAAGCTATGGTTTTCCCAGTGGTCATGTATGGATGTGAGAGTTGGACTGTGAAGAAGACTGAGTGCTGAAGAATTGATGCTTTTGAACTGTGGTGTTGGAGAAGACTCTTGAGAGTCCCCTGGACTGCAAGGAGATCCAACCAGTCCATTCTGAAGGAGATCAGCCCTGAGATTTCTTCAGAAGGAATGATGCTAAAGCTGAAACTCTAGTTCTTTGGCCACCTCATTCAAAAAGTTGACTCATTGGGGAAGACTCTAATGCTGGAAGGGATTGGGGGCAGGAGGAGAAGGGAACAACAGAGGATGAGATGGCTGGATGGCATCACTGACTCGACGGACATGAGTTTGAGTGCACTCTGGGAGTTGGTGATGGACAGGGAGGTCTGGCGTGCTGTGATTCATGGGGTCGCAAAGAGTTGGACATGACTGAGCAACTGAACTGAACTGGGAGTGGGGGAGTAATTCCCTATTTCCTGGAGCTCTCCAAGCTCTCCTATCCTCAGACATTCTTGTTCCTGCTTCTCAGAATTTTGGACTCAGATCAGGACTTAACACCATCACCCACCAATTCTCAGGCCTTTGGCCTTGAACTGAGTTACACTGGCAGCTCTCCTACTTCTTCAGATTCCAACCCAGAACTGGCACTAAAGCAGGCGAAAGAGGCTAGGGTGGGGATGGGGAGAAGGAGGCAGGGCTGAACTCCAGGGCCTTGGCGAGGTGAGCAGCTGAACTGCCCTCTAAGAAGGGAGGGAGGGAGGAAAGGCAGGCTCGGGAGGCCTAGATGTGTCCTGGGGCAGGTGAAGCCCAGCTCTCTGCTCAGTGCCTCTTGGATGTAGGTTTAAGAGGGAGTGAAATACAAGAGGCCAACACATCACCTCTTTGCCAGACTTGGAGCTAACGAAAAGGCAGACACAAACAGGGGCAGAGGGACATCACAAATAGCAGCCTTGTGACCAAGGAAGATGATAGTGGAAAATATGGTTTAAATTTGGGGATAAAGGGCTCCCCAGGTTGAGCCCCATAATCAGCCAGACTCACCCTGAGCCCAGGCAGCCCTGGAGTGCAGATCACCCCATTCCATGACACCCAGGCAGGGAGGAGCAGATGCTCAGCCCTCCGGGAGCACAGGAACTGGGATCTGAAGCCTGTCTGCCCAGCTTCCAAACCCATGTATTTTTCCGCCTTCCCAACCAGGGTTGTCAGCTGAAACGCTGAATGTAGAAAGGAGGAGCATGGAGAGGGGATATGTCTCTAGGAGGGCTTCCCAGACAGCCTGCGAGATAGCACCTTCTCTCTCCTGCTTCCTAGCAACACAGAACCTCTTAGAACCTGTTTCCTCATTTACAAAATGAGGGTGATGAATACTCAGAGTGAGTGAGTGAAAGTTACTCAGTGGTGTTGGATTCTTGGTGACCCCTAGGCTGTAGCCCACCAGACTCCTCTGTCCATGGAATTCTCCAGGCAAGAGCACTGGAGTGGGTAACCCTTCCCTTCTCCAGGGGATCTTCCCAAGCCAGGGATGAAATCCAGGTTTTCTGCATGGCAGGAGGTTTCTTTACCATCTGAGTCACCAGGGAAGCCCACTGATGGTAGTAACAGTGCCTTCCGCATAAGGAATCTACCTGCCAGCGCTTTCCCTGGTCACACGTACTCTTCATATGATCCCTGAGAAATAGTCACTCCTGTGACTGTTGCATGGAGGAGACAACAAGGTTCAGAGAGGTTAGGTAAGTGCCTGAGCTTACCCAGCTACCAAGTTGCCCAGCCTGGCTTTGGGTGATGTGGCTGCTCCGAGGGTGCCTTTCTGTGCTGAGATCCAGCATGGTGTCTGTCGCACAGGACAGCTGACCCGCAGTGGTCCCTAGTGTTGGAATACTGGAGTGGGTAGCTTATCGCTTCTCCAGCGGATCTTCCCCACCCAGGAATCGAACCGGGGTCTCCCGCATTGCAGGCAGATTCTTTACCCACTGAGCCACCAAGGGAAGCCCTGGGCATCATCAGGGAAGGCCAATCCTACCCCTGACCCAGAGGGCCTGCTTACCTTGGCCCAGCCAGCACCCCGGTGGCCTTGCTGGGGAGGAGCGTGGGGGTCCACACTGCGGTCTCTTTCTGGCCACCAGGGTCTGGGGAAGGGGAAGGCTGTACCAGGTCTCTTTCTGGGAGTGTGAAGAGCTGTGGGGGAGCCAACTGCAGCAGAGCTTTTTAAAGAAAACCGTGCTTGCCTATAAATAGCGCCTGACGCTTCTGAGCTCCTGACACTTCTGGGATGGCAGTGGGTAGCGCCTGCTGCACCCTGCTCACCGTGACTGTCGGGTGATTGCAGAATGGAAAGGAGTCTGGGGCCAGCTGGGTCAGGACCTCAGGAAGCACCGATATCTCCCACGGAAACTAAAGGGGCAATGATGTTGTTAGCTGTTCATTTTGCCAAGTAAGGACTTCTCCAAACAGCATCACTTATCACCATGATCATGTTATAAAAGAAATACTGTGTTAATGCCAGAAAAGTAGAAATTGCATAATCTTGGAATGAAGGGCAGGTCAGTAAATGGAATATATTTTTTTAGTGGAAAATTCAGCACAGGGCCCTAGCTGTTCTAATTCTTCCAGAATCTGATGAAAACAGTAATAGACAGGGCCTGTGGGTGGGGAGTCCCAGAGCCCGAAGTTTGAAGGTGCTGAGCACACCTGGGGGGGTGGTGGGTGGACAGATGCACAGAGCTGGGAGGCTGGACATCATGCTGGGCCCTGTGGGTGTGGGGTGAAAGGAGAACCAGCCCCTCTCTGCGATGCAGCTTGCTTCTCTGCAAATAAGGATGGTTATCCCCACCTTGCAGGATGGTGTGGAAGGGGAGCTCTGCTGTGCAGACAAGGAATGCTTGCCATGGTCCACTTTGCAGGCTGCACAGTGAGCGTGGTCCTGGGGCCCCTGGAGTTGCCCGTGTCAGGGTTCTGGAGTTGCAGTGGCAATGGTGGGCAGCTGGGAGCACGCGGACGCATGTCCTGAGGATGCCTGCCAGAAACAGCAATCATCAACATTGACATGACTTGAATGATACTCCTTCTAAATATAAGTTGAAGGAAGTCCTCACCCCCGGTGCTTTGGAACATGACCTCACTATGATATTGGATCATGGCATATATAGTTAAGATGCAGTTAGGTGAGTCCCAACCCAATATGACTGGTGTCCTGGTAACAAAAGCCACCCACGCAGAAGGCCACGTGACAAGGCAGGACGCAATCTCAGTGCTGCAGCTACAAGTCAAGAAAGCCAAGGGTGCTGAGGGCAGGCCAGGAAGGATCCTCAAGACCTCAAATTCAGATTTCTGGCCTCCAGAGTTTTGTGACAGCACATGGTTACAAGAGCCTTGGAAACTGACACTAATGCCTAATACAGGTTGGGTACCCAGTAAAAGCTTGATAAATGTCTGCTGGAGGGATGATGTTTATTGAGTGCCTGTTGTGTAAGAGGACTTCCCAGGTGGCTCAGTGGTAAAGAATCCACCTGCAGGAGACGCAGGAGAGCTGGGTTCAATCCTTGGGTCAGGAAGATCCGCTGGAGAAGGAAATGGCAACCCACTCCAGTATTCTTGCCTGGAGAATCCCATGGACAGAGGAGCCTCGCAGGCTATAGTCCATAGGGTCACAGGTGCTGATCTGTGGCTGTGACACTGATCACACTGGGCTGAGGATCTGATGAGAGCTGAACTTTCCCACGTGTTCTCATTTCATGCGGGAGAAAACCAAGACACAGAGGGACAAGCCATTAGCCAGGGTCACATAAGCAGCTCTAAGTCCAGAGCCCTGGCTGGTCAGCAATGCAATAGTGCCTCCCAGCTGGTTGCACAGTACACAGCAGGTGTTCAATAAGTGCTGACTGCCCCACGCATGTTATCTACTTTTCCCCAGTTATGCTGAGAAGGTTCTGGGATTCTACATCACTGTTTGGTTTTCAAGCAAAAGAAGGATTTTCTTTCCCACCTCAGGCTTCCAGGATGTCTGGTTTGCTCACTGAGATTCACCAAGTAACAGCTGATTTGATTATACCTTTAAAGCTGTCACTTCCTCCAAGAGGCCTTTCGTGATCAGCCCTCATCTGTATTAGCATCCTGCTATAGATTGAATTCAGTTCAGTTCACTTCAGTTCAGTCGCTCAGTCGTGTCTGACTCTTTGCGACCCCATGAATCGCAGCACTTTTAAGTCTATCTGCATTTCGAGAACTTGGAAATCAATACATTCAGCATAATCTTTTTCTCCAACATCCTTATTCTTCTCCATCTACAATTTGGACATTTCAGCAGAAAAACAGATAAGTGCCTCAAATTCGACATATACAATTCTCAATTTATTGTCTTTCCCATCAAACCTCTTTTTTCCTAAGCTTCCAAACACATTTAATGGCCAAGATCCACACATGTTATCTTCTAAATTAGGATTTGAAGAATTGCTTATCCAGCCGTCTCATCCTCTGTCCTACCCTTCTCCTCCTGCCTCCAGTCCCTCCCAGCATCAGAGTCTTTTCCAGTGAGTCAACTCTTCGCATGAGGTGGCCAAAGTACTGGAGTTTCAGCTTTAGCGTCATTTCTTCCAAAGAAATCCCAGGGCTGATCTCCTTCAGAATGGACTGGTTGGATCTCCTTGCAGTCCAAGGGACTCTCAAGAGTCTTCTCCAACCCTACAGTTCAAAAGCATCAATTCTTTGGTGCTCAGCTTTCTTCACAGTCCAACTCTCACATCCATACATGACCACAGGAAAAACCATAGCCTTGACTAGACGGACCTTTGTTGGCAAAGTAATGTCTCTGCTTTTATATGCTATCTATGTTGGTCATAACTTTTCTTCCAAGGAGTAAGCGTCTTTTAATTTCATGGCTGCAGGGATGGCATCAGTGACTCAATGGACGTGAGTCTGAGTGAACTCCGGGAGTTGCTGATGGACAGGGAGGCCTGGCGTGCTGCGATTCCCGGGGTCACAAAGAGTCGGATACACTGAGCGACTGGACTGGAGTGAACTGAACTGAACTGAACTGTTTCAGTGAAGTAAATGTGAGAATGCACCATCTAGTGTCGGCAACGTGGAAAAGCAGACACACAGTCCAGAAGTCAGGAAAGAGGAGGGATGGATGTTAAGTGTATTATGTGAATATAGGCTATTTAACCTAAAAAGTGAGGGGAAAAAAGTGAAATAAAATATGAATTCTTCATTTTCCAAATTCTGTCTGTACAAAATTTGGGAAGGGGGAAGGGAAATTCAATTATAATATCCAATCCACAAATTATGAATACCACTTCAAAGGATCTAAAAATATTTTTGTACTATAGTCTCTTATCTCCTAAAATTTACAAGCTGAAGGCAAGTGAGTATACCTTTTTATTTACATTCACACTGTATTTATTTTTATACTTATGTCATTTATTATAATGAAGTATTTATTTATACCCACACTGAGAGAGGCCTTTGCAATCGATGGAGCTGTAATGCTAGCAATCTTTAATATGTTTGGCTATTTTAACTTCTTATTTTAAATGCAAACAACTGTCCGTTCTGCAGGCTGTCATCCTTGCTTTCTTCCAGTGTCATGGAATGTAGAAGTCATTTCGTTGAGTCTGAGTGAGGGGTGCATATTCCTTATTGAGCAATTGGGGTGCGGTGCAAGGAAAGTACACATACACACATATATGAAAGGGGAACCCGATATTTGTTAAGTCAACCTACAGTCTTAGGGGTAGAGGAAAGTGTAGGGTTCTTGTAAAGAATACCATAGTTAATATGTGTAAAGTACTTGGTAAGCCTAGTGATTGGTGAGCTCTCAAAAGCATGTTTTAGAACATATGTCATTTCACTTGAGAGGAATGCAGGATAGCTGTACATTTCATAGTGTGTCACAGGATTTCGATTGGAAATTGTTCACCTAGATTCTTTTCCAAATCTCATTTTAACTGAGGACAGAATGGGGACAAACTTTCTTGCCTCAGCAAAGTCACCAGGCATCTTCCATGACAGTTCTTGAGTATATTTCATTAAAAATTTGACTCTAAAGATAAATAACCGCTTGTGAAAATTTTATACTAGAATATTTCAAACAAAATCCTTTAAACTAATGCGTATTATAACAGTAAACATCTATTACTCTATTAAGCTAAGCTGATATTTTCAAAGCAAGAAACATTAGCAACACTGTGCGCAAACTTCTTTCAGAATCACTTCATTGTTAGAAATATATTTCATAATTATTTTAATAAATAAGCTCCATATGACATGTATCTGTTATTGTTCAGTCACTAAGTCATGCCCAAATCTTTTGCAACCCCATGGACTGTAGCCTGCCAGGCTCCTCTGTCCATGGGAATTCCCAGGCAAGGATATTGGAGTGGGTTGCCATTTCCTTTTCCAGGGGATCTATATGCTAAAGCTACAAAGAAGTAACACTACTTAACCAAATGTATGTTGCATCCTTTCTACTTTGCATAATTCATACTCTATAAAATGATTAAAGGAAGCTGCATTTTTTAACAACTTTTTCACAGGTTGTAAGACTATTGACCTGAGTGTAATCAGACAGTTCTCTGTAAGAGAGATTTCTCACTTCATCAGATTATATTTGTGGTTCTTAGCAATTATGACTGCAGCTGCCAAAAGAGAAGCTTATTACAAGGACCAAACAGATGGTGTAAAGAAACAGCGAATGTCACAGGTCCTATCGTAAAGGAGAGTGGACACTGAGGCAAAACGGACAATTTATGCCTCATCTAAAGGTTACACTCACACACACACACAAATATTATATATAATATACACACATGCATATATTTTAAGTTGAGGCATTCTATACTGTTGCCCTGTAGAGGGCAGGTAGGTTCAAACCCAACCTAAAATTTCTTCAGATGTGGAGACTAATTACACCATGCACTCAACAAGAGGAATGAAAGGAACTTTACCTTATTATTTAGACATAGGGGACTTAACAGGGGGAACACGGAGGGTACTCGCCAGGCGAAAGTTCAAAAGGGAAGCAAGACTGTTGCCCTAGGCTTTTACTGTGTTTAGGAGGTAAGGCTGGGACAGCTGCTCACACAACAGCTTGCATCTGCATGGTTTGAAATTTCTGCCAGCACCAAGGAATGAGGAGCAGCCCAGATACAGAAGAGGAGGAAGGGTGAGGGAGGGAAATGACAGTGATCAATGGTCAGCCATCAAAAAGGAAGCCTCCCTCTTTATTACATGTAGTTTCTTTAATTCACAAAAGAAACTAGGGCAAAATAATGTAGCATTGCTGAAGCTGTTACACAAGAAGGAAGAGTCCACTACTCTAGGAGGATTTCTGTCTTAATTTTTTAGATAAGCATGCAGCAGAATCACAAGACCTGTAACTGTGTATCTCCTGAGCAAAGACAGAGAAGTACATTGTTGCAAGACCTGGAGAAATGAAACAAATTTTTAAAAGTTTCCAAAGGCCCTCAGGAGTAAGAACTGAACAGTGAGTATGGAGTGGGAGGTGGGGCATTCCAAGCCTGAAGAATGTATATGTTTCCACATCCTATGTAGAAGGACATTGCAGATGGGAGATTAAGTATAAAGAGTCGCAAATGCCAACATCAGAATTCCTCAGCAAGAGTGAAATGTGCATATTAATATTACATTTTGAAAATAACTGTTTGTTTTCATTGCCTTTTTATGTCATCCTGCTTCTATATAAAGTACAAGGATTTCTTAAATCTGCTTATATAAAGAAATACTGTATACATATATTTCAAAATATCTATGAAAGAAAAGAAATATAGAATTAAAAATTAGGTTAAATTTTAATTAAAAATTAAAGAGGGGATAAATTAGGAGTTTGGGATTAACGTAAACACATTACTATACATAAAATGGGGCTTCGAAGGTGGTTCAGTGGTTAAAGTGTCTGCCTGCCAATAAAGAAGTCACAATTTGATCCCTGGTTTGGGAAGGTCCCCTGGAGAAGGAAATGACAACCCACTCCAGTATTCTGGCTTGGAGAGTTCATGGACAAAGAAGCCTGATGGGCTACAGTCCAGTGGTTTGCAAAGAAGTGGACACAACTGGGTGACTAAACTAGCATGCATGCATAGATAAAATAGGTAACAAACGAGGACCTACTGTACAGCTAAGGAACTACACTCAATATTTCGGAATAACCTGTCAGGGAAAAGGCCCATTCAATTCCTGGGTCAGGAAGGTCCCCTGGAGAAGGGAATGGCAATCCACTGCAGTAGTTTTGCCTGGAGAATCCCATGGACAGAGGAGCCTGGAGGGCTACAGTCCATAGGGCTGCACAGAGTTAGACATGACTGAAGTGACTTAGCACATAAGAGAAAAGAATCTGAAAAAACAAACATATCTGAATAGCTTTGTTGTAAACATGGAATTAATATAAAGTTGAAAATCAACTATACTTCAATAAAAAGTATTAAAAATTAACTATTTGCTATGACTCTCACTTTCCGTAAAATATTCCTCAAATTCTAATTTTTATACATGACCGTCCACAATGTTTCATTTTTTTGCCACAATGTTATTTTTTTTAACATGTACCATAGTGTCATTCACTTTGATAAGAACGAACCAGAATACTATGTTATAAACTCTTAATTTTTTTTTTTTTCTGTATATTATGCTTTGACATCTTAGAAACCTTTCTGGCTAGAGAGAGTTGCTCTTCCCAGGGCTAGCAAATAAGATAATACCTCACCTAAGAGAGTGCCTTTCATATGCAAACCAACCAGTCCTGGGTTCATACCTCCAACTCCACCCTTATCTCTCTCACACACACCAAGCCAATCCTTTCACCACTCTAAAGCATCCCGAGGGCTAGGCACTGGGCAACGAGTGACCCACCGAGTATCCCAGAGCCCTCTGCTATCACTGGGACGAGCCAGTTCCATATAGTTTATGCCGCTTCGTCTTGCCTTGCTGCTCCTGCTCTTCTGCCTCCTGATGGAGGCTAGTGTCTTCCCTCTGTGACACGCCCCGATCCCTTTCCTGAGACCTGGCAGTGTAATAAACTTTTTCTGCCCAAGCCTCATTCTCATTTCCTTCCACTGCTGCACCAACTTTATCCTATCGGATTAAACATACACACTCAAAATCACATCACACATTTGTCCATAGAAATCTAGTGGCTCAGTGATGCCTGTCTATGATCCACACAAGCAAGTTTCTGATTATCATTAAAATTAGGAATCTGCTCGACTTAATGTATAATTGAGTTTATCAGAGACTTTGATAGGCTGATTTTACTCTCAATTTCTAAAAGGAAAAACAGGATTCATTGCTTTTCAAGTTTGCTGTTGCACATATAATTAATCCCTAGAGTCCTGTGTTTTATTTCAGGGAAGGAAGGTGAGCTGGATATTTTTTATTTTATTCATTTTTCATTGTTCAAACAGTGTTATACAAATGATAGATGCCTACAGTTGTTTGACCTGAATCCTAATTGGAATTATATTTTGTCCATGTACTTGGGCTCACATCATATTTTGTCTAGTTTCAAAATATAAAAATAATCTTCAGAGTGTGTCACTCATCCTAGCTTCCTTGAAAGTCCAAAGTATAAAAAAGAGGTGAAATGGATTTCCAAGATCATGGATCAGATTGATAACATTTGTAGTAGTGTAAACTCTATGGGCCATTTACAAAGTACCAGCATGGTATTCAATACTGGCTACAGATTTATGAAATCAGTACTGTTTCTCTGAATCATCAGAGACAGATACTGACAGTCTGTGATCACACCTGAAAACTCTGCCTATTATTGCATTTCTTTATGAACACTGACTCAGTGCTTGCAAAAGACAAAGATTCCCAGCCTCAGTAACTCTGCCCTGAGGGTGAGTGGCAAAGTTTTAGTCCCTGTCTTTAGGGTTCCAATCCTTTGTATCCTGAGTTTACCTTTTCTGTTTCCTTAAAGGCTCTGAAATTGTCTGCTGTCCATTACGATAGTCAGCATGCTTCTTGTTTCCCCTTCCTTTAATCTGATCTCAGAGATTCTGTGAGTGACTGGACCTGATAACAGACTCACACAGTCTTGCATCCTCCAGGCTTTGACTGAAACATTCATTTGTGAGACTTACACTCATCAATCAGCTACCGCAGTAAGAACACAGCACCCTTAAACTTGCATTCCTTGAGAAGGTATCCTGAAAGCCATTCTCATTCGTGTGAGTTCACTTTTATCCTTTAGCACAACTAAGTTAACAATGAAACGCACCGGTTAAATGTTCTTTGTTCGGTTACATGATGCTTTCTTTCACATGTAGTTAGATTTTAGTAACTTCAGCTAACATTTTTCCCTCTTTTAAACAAAGTACTGTGTGCTCAGTTATATCCAGCTCTTTGCAACCCCATGCACTACAGCCTGACAGACTCTTCTGTCCATGGAATTTTCCAAGCAAAAATATTGGAGCAGGTTGCATTTCCTACTCCAGAGCATCTTTCCAAACCAGAGTGAGTCTGCATCTCTTGTGTATCCTGCATTGGCAGGCAAATTTTTTACTGCTGTGCCACCTGGGAAGCCTCCAGCCGGTGGCCCACTATTGTGAAGGAGCAGTTGCTTAAACAGACACAAAACACCATAGAATGTGCAGGTGTTCTATTTTTTAGTTGAAGGCATACATTCCATACCAAAGAGTGCAAGCAGGATGATGGAGATTTATGAACTGCTGTTCAATTACCTTTAATTCCTTCACTTCCTCTATGCTCAGTGGACTTCCCTGGTGGCTCAGATGTTAAAGAATCTGCCTGCAATGCAGGAGACCCAGGTTTGATCACTGGGTGGGTAAGATCCCCAGGAGAAGGGAATGGTTACCATATGTACTTGGGCTCACATCATATTTTGTCTAGTTTCAAAATATAAAAATAATCTTCAGAGTGTGTCACTCATCCTAGCTTCCTTGAAAGTCCAAAGTATAAAAAAGAGGTGAAATGGATTTCCAAGATCATGGATCAGATTGATAACATTTGTAGTAGTGTAAACTCTATGGGCCATTTACAAAGTACCAGCATGGTATTCAATACTGGCTACAGATTTATGAAATCAGTACTGTTTCTCTGAATCATCAGAGACAGATACTGACAGTCTGTGATCACACCTGAAAACTCTGCCTATTATTGCATTTCTTTATGAACACTGACTCAGTGCTTGCAAAAGACAAAGATTCCCAGCCTCAGTAACTCTGCCCTGAGGGTGAGTGGCAAAGTTTTAGTCCCTGTCTTTAGGGTTCCAATCCTTTGTATCCTGAGTTTACCTTTTCTGTTTCCTTAAAGGCTCTGAAATTGTCTGCTGTCCATTACGATAGTCAGCATGCTTCTTGTTTCCCCTTCCTTTAATCTGATCTCAGAGATTCTGTGAGTGACTGGACCTGATAACAGACTCACACAGTCTTGCATCCTCCAGGCTTTGACTGAAACATTCATTTGTGAGACTTACACTCATCAATCAGCTACCGCAGTAAGAACACAGCACCCTTAAACTTGCATTCCTTGAGAAGGTATCCTGAAAGCCATTCTCATTCGTGTGAGTTCACTTTTATCCTTTAGCACAACTAAGTTAACAATGAAACGCACCGGTTAAATGTTCTTTGTTCGGTTACATGATGCTTTCTTTCACATGTAGTTAGATTTTAGTAACTTCAGCTAACATTTTTCCCTCTTTTAAACAAAGTACTGTGTGCTCAGTTATATCCAGCTCTTTGCAACCCCATGCACTACAGCCTGACAGACTCTTCTGTCCATGGAATTTTCCAAGCAAAAATATTGGAGCAGGTTGCATTTCTACTCCAGAGCATCTTTCCAAACCAGAGTGAGTCTGCATCTCTTGTGTATCCTGCATTGGCAGGCAAATTTTTTACTGCTGTGCCACCTGGGAAGCCTCCAGCCGGTGGCCCACTATTGTGAAGGAGCAGTTGCTTAAACAGACACAAAACACCATAGAATGTGCAGGTGTTCTATTTTTTAGTTGAAGGCATACATTCCATACCAAAGAGTGCAAGCAGGATGATGGAGATTTATGAACTGCTGTTCAATTACCTTTAATTCCTTCACTTCCTCTATGCTCAGTGGACTTCCCTGGTGGCTCAGATGTTAAAGAATCTGCCTGCAATGCAGGAGACCCAGGTTTGATCACTGGGTGGGTAAGATCCCCAGGAGAAGGGAATGGTTACCAACTCCAGTATTCTTACCTGGGAAATTGCCTGGACAGAGGAGCCTGGTGGGCTACAGTCTAAGGGGTTGCAAAGAGTCGGACATGACTGAGCAACTTTTACTTTTCCTCTAAGCTCATAAATATAGTGGGTAGCAACTCATTCTTGTTACTTGGATATGCAATGGACATATCCTCCATGAACGCAGTAGGCCAACTTCCAAGATCCATTAGAGCCCCCGAGGTCATGAATGTGATTTAGAAGGGAGGGGTTTTGACTGGCCATCTATGCCATGGTTGTTAACTTAGAGATGACCCAAGGTAAGGCAAGTTTATGATCTGTATTTAATGACTATGAGAATCTCCTTTCTCCCACAGGATGTCAGCAGAATATAATGATAATAAGAGCTAAAATTTATGACATGCTTATTATATGCCAGATACTATGTATTCTATCAGATGAATTAGCTTATCTAAATCTCATAATGTTTCTCTGACATAAATTCTGTGCTTGCTCAGATAATCCATATGTGAGAACTGAAGAATACAGAGGTTAAACAAATGTACAAGGTTAAATGTATAATCAGTCCTTGAGCTGGATTATGAATCCAGGAAGTCTTAAACTAGGAACTATGCACATTTCCAATCTACTGTCATGTTTTCTCATGTGAGAACCATATAGAGAATAATCTTAGAAGAGAAGCAAGCAGAGAGAATCTAAGATAAACAGAAGCTGAGCCCTAGTCACACAGTGCCAAAAGCTGGCTCCAGCTCTGAACATTTTAGTTTCAAAGATAAACCCTATTTTCTAACCCAGTTTGAATTAGATATTTTTGTTACTTGCAGCTAAAAGCATCTTACCCTATCAATTCATGCAAAGAAGACCCAGTCACACAGAACAGATTTTAATATGTTAATTTGGTTGAGCAGAAAAGAGAGAATGGGGGCTCCGACGACATCTTTGTTTGGGTGTTTGCTAATCCCCATTACAGGTTAACAGTTGGTGACTTTCATCCAATTAGGATAATGGCATCCTTTATGCCTCCGGGGTTATTGGAAATAAACCTGTAACAGCTCAAAGTCACTGAGTGCATGGCTTTCCCTTCCCCTCCACAGCTCAGAGCAATTCAAGGAAGACAGAAGTTGTGCCTGACATTTTGGAAGGGGCCGTCTCTCCCTCTTTCTGCATGTCAAGGAAGAGCTATGTGGTTACCCACTTTTGTCTATGGGGAAAGACACCTGACAATGAATCCACACTAGGAGAAGTGCAGAACTAGAGACACTGAAAGGAAACAAAGGCGGCGGCTTCACCTAACCCTCCTACTTTAATCATCTTTGGTCACATGAGCCATTTCATTTGCTTTACCATTTATGATACAGCCAAATAGGTTTTGTGGTATTGGGAATTCTTCTTTTTCTCATCTGTGTCATCTAGCTTAATTTAGACCTTCTCCTTCTGAGTTTCAATTATTTGTAAGCTTAGCCTCCTGTGCAAATTGTCATGGTGACAAGAAATGAACCTGAGCATCTTGAGGATGGAGAAACGGTGAGAGAGGAGCTGCCCACAGTACCCCACCATATTATCTCAGAGACAAGGTCTCAGTTTATCTATTCCTGTGAAACAGACCACTCCAAAACTTACTGGCTTAAAACAGCAGCCGTTTATTCCTTCTCCTAGCATGCGAGTTATCGGGGTGTCTTTCTGTGGCATGCTGCAATGCTGGCCAGGCCACTCACGCACTGTATTCAGCTGGAAGCTGGCTCCGTCCTTTTCCACGCGACTGCTTTCTCCTGTGCCGTTTTAGCCTCCAGAACCTCTCCCAGGAACTTTTTCTTTCAGTAGAAGCACCTAGGTTTCCTACAGCATGGAACTTGTCCCATAATGGAATATTTCAAGACAGCAAGCCCCACCGTGCAGTGCTTATCCAGCCTCTGATCAGATCATTGTTGGTGACCCATGCCAGTCAGAGCAAGTTACCTGACCAAGCCCAGAGTCAATGGACTCCACAGGGTATGAAGGAGTGGGCGTGTAGGTCACTAGGGGTCATCTTCTCACATCTATCATAGATAATAAGATCTTCTATACTTCCTGTTAGCATCTCCCAAAGGGTCTACCTAAAGCCAACTTTTCTGACTTTGGTTGCAACTCCTTCAGTTCTCAGAGCCACAGTATGCCTCAGGAGGGCTGTAAATGAGGGAACAGAGATAAAAGCTCATTTCATTGGATCCCCTTTTTGTCTGTCTGGTGTGAGTACTTTTCTGTTTCTTGAAACCAAATATCTCAGGACAAAACACATGAACATCTTCTTTCTAAAAAAAAAAATGGAGGAAATGAATGAATTATTTGAGATGTGTTAGGATATTAATTAGGATGCCTTACTAATCTTGCTGTTTAAAAAAGGTATTATTAATCACACTTTTTTATCAAGTAACATGCTAGGTGATTTCCTATGGGCTAAATCATTGGGTTTTATCATGAACTTTGTGACATAGATACAATTTTTTTTCTCTCTTTTTATATTGGAGAAAATTGTGATTTAGCATGTTTAATAACTTATCAATGTCACCTTCGTAGAAAGTGGAAGAGCCAATATTTGAAGGAAGTTTGGAACTGCATTTTTCTAAAAGTAAATTACATAATGTGGGTGATTTGACAGACATTTTCAACTAAGACTCATCCATTAGTAAAGCCTCACATCAAAAAAAGAAAAAAAAAGAAAAAGAAAGTGTGCTGACCTCTGTGTATGAGGTGACCTGCTTTGACATTTACAGTCCTACTGGCCTGAATTGACTGAAGTCACCTGGCTGTGCATGTGAGCCCTTGCTCTCTGCCTTCTCCAATTGGTGTCCTTCCTGGAGGAGAGGGCTCATTATTCCCCATTCTCAGGCTCCACTGGCATGCCTTCACTGATCCTTTGAGTCCATTTTTTGTATGTGATTATTAGATAGGCCATGCCCTTTTGCATCTCTGCAAAATGAAGGTTATTTTATGAATGACTTTGGTCCCTCTTAGGGAACGTAGGTTCCTGAGGACAATTTTGCCACACTTCTGTGTCAAACATCTTTCAGCTTAACAATCCAACAAGAAATCAGGTCAGGAACTGGGACCACGTGTATAGGACATGATTGGAAACTCACTGAGATCAAGGCGAAGAGGCAGCAGGAAACAGGAAGTGACATCAGAATCAAGGAAACATGAATTATGTTGCTGGCCCATGTTCAGAATCACAAGATACCTTAGTCACGACCGTCATCTCTTAGTCAAGGACAGGGGATAGGAGAGGCAGATGAACGGAAGAGGTCAAGGTCATAGAATATGAACTTGAAAGACTACAGGTAGATTGCAAGCAGGGATGAGAGTATCTGTGATCTCATAGGTCGAAGGTTAATTAATTCTTAGCTTCTTTTACTGCCCTTATTTCTCACAGGGACAATGATTTATTTGGTCCATTATTAAAGGTAAAATATTACTTAATAATTTGGTTGACAATATTTAAATGTTTACCCCCCTCATGAAAATGTGTACTGCTTTGTGCTGTCTTTCCAGACAAATAACTGAATCCTTTGACTTTCACAACATAAAATATAGTACATGGCCATAGTCACCATGTAGTCATCTCAGCATTTACTTCCATATCTGTAACATTTCATTTTTAAATACAAAGTACAAAGGAGAAAGAAGTGAAATGTTTCTTAGTGGTGTGAAGGAGCCAGAATGAAATTTTAGTGTTTTATCTCATGAATGACTTCATAAATATACTAACACTTTTACTCTTGAATGTAATTTTAATTATATAATGTTAAGAAGATTTATATAAATGTATCTCACCTTAAGGAGGCTCTTATTCATCATTCAAATATCCATGAGTACTACCAAACAAATATGACTCATCTTTATTCTTAATCCAATATTGTTTGTTTTTAGGGGACTTGTTCTAAACAGAAGTATCTCTCCTATGTAGTTAGATTAATCAGGATGTTATTTTGTATTGCCTAGAGCAGTGTGTTTAGTAATTGGATAATTTGTCTTCCCCATCACAATAACAGTGGACGGAATCAGTACACTTGCATGAAGAAGTTTGTTTCTGCCTGAGCTCAGAGAAAATTTGACTACGTCTATCAGATTAACATCCATTTGAAAATAAATTATTCCTGTAATCATCAACAGAACCTAAAAGCCTGCAAGGCCTTCCTGAGGGAATTATTATTGCAGTGAGAAGACAGGGAGGGAGCCTGGGGAAACATCTGAGGGGGTGATGAGGGAGGAAACCTGGGAGGCGGCCTGACTTCCCTTCACATCAAGGAGGGTATAGAATGAGCATCATCTGCTTACAAATTGAGTGGCAGAACCAAATCATTATGATAGTGTTGGCATTTGCCTTAATAGTGTGTAATGACACTGTAAAATGAAGATCACACATAAACATGCCATGCAGGATTATCATGAGTGGAAAAAAAAAAAAAACCAGGATGGATTGCACTGCTTTGGTAAAGCAGAGTATTTGCAGCTTAAGAAAGTTCTGTGTCTGAAGTCAACAGTTCAGCAAGTGCAGCTTTCCACCATGATCACCTCTGGGCATAACCATCACTGCATCACAGAAAAGGCTGTGTTATGTCCATGTCTCTATGTGAAAATCTTGTCTGATACACACACACACAGACACACACACACAGATACATACCTGCATAAATGCTACAAATTCTCACTTCTCAGATATTAGCAATAATAATATTTTATCATAGTCCTCTTTACACACTGGACAAAGAAAGAATACACTTCTTTGCAGCTTTAGGAGTGTCAATGGCATTATCTCTCAAACTATGAGTGATATCTTATCTTTTAAAATTCGAAGATTTCTCTTGATAACTCCAGGCTCTTTTGCTATCTCAATGTTTCCATCATTTCCTGACTTGCAAAATAACTCAAAAATAAAATAAAAGTGTCTTTGTTTCAGTTTTTGTCTTTGTTCTTGCCTCTGATTTTACCTTCCTTTATTCTCACAACTAGAAGTAAAAACATGGAAACACAATAGAACCCAAAAGCCACGTGAACCATAAGATCTCCTTTAACTCTCTCTGGGGTGTTCCTGCCCACATGCCAATTTATAATTGGCATGATGGTAGGATGATGAATGAAGTACTTCTGTTTCACTAGACATTCTTTCTTTATTGCTTTTTCATTAATGTCTATTGATAATTAGAAAAGTATAGACTACCTTTCTATTATAATCATTTCTGTCTGAATTTCAGATGTAGCTCCTTGTTATACAGAACTCTACACTTACATAATCTTGTCTTCTAAAAGATATGACGGGTATTCATCTGAAAAGAGTTGGTTGTCTAATATATATCTTCTCTAGACCTTCTGATTTCATATATATGACTACTTAAGTTAAAGATAAAAGTTAACATGATTAAATAGACCTAAAATGTTTTCATGAATATGTTTTACAGTGTCTGCTCCTCTTCACTATAACACCTTTAAAGCATATTTTCAGACTTTATTATTGCAAATGCATTTTCTTTGGAATTTCTATGAACTAATAATGATTCTTCTCCAACTAATACAAAGGAAAAGTATTACTAGGTTTCTGACTCATGAATCATCCTATCATTTAGTATGCATAAAGTTCTCTTTTTCATTTTACCTGAAGTTAGGTAATTTCCACTTTTATAATAATGGTTTTAAAGAAAAAATATGGGTAGTGGTCCTCTCCAGCTAACAGCAATTGAAGTTTGTATATTAATTAGGATGGGGCTTCCCTGGTGGCTCAGAGGTTAAAGCATCTGCCTCCAATGCGGCAGGCCCAGGTTCGATCCCTGGGTTGGGAAGATCCCCTGGAGAAGGAAATGGTAACCCACTCCAGTATTCTTGCCTGGAAAATCCCATGGACGGAGAAGCCTGGTAGGCTACAGGCCATGGAGTCTCAAAGAGTCGGACACAACTGAGAGACTTCACTTTCATTTTCACTATATGTATAGTTCTTCTGTGTATTCTTGCCACTTCTTCTTAATATCTTCTACTTTTGTTAGGTTCATACCATTTCTGTCCTTTATTGAGCCCATCTTTGCATGAAATATTCCCTTGGTATCTCTAATTTTCTTGAAAAGATCTCTAGTCTTTACCATTCTATTGTTTTCTGGTATTTCTTTTCACTGATCACTGAGGAAGGCTTTCTTATCTCTCCTTGCTATACTTTGGAACTTGGCATTCAATTTTTTTCCATTTTACAGTGAACTACACCTTATTCACAGAGAAGGCAATGGCACCCTACTCCAGGACTCTTGCCTGGAAAATCCCATGGATGAAAGAGACTGGTGGGCTACAGTCCATGGGGTCGCTAAGAGTCAGACACGACTGAGCAACTTCACTTTCACCATATGAATAAGAAATATTTTTCCTTTGTGTATTAAGCTCTCTGCTGACATGGCATGCCTAAAGGCAGGAAGTGGTAAAATTACAATTTGAACCCAAGTCTACCTGACTCTTCCTACTGCACCCAAAGGTTCAATGCAGAAGAATTTCAAGGAATAGCTGGCCAATAGTGGCATCTGGAGCTACTCAGGATTGGGAGCTCGTACACACCCGTGGCAGATTCATGTCAATGTATGGCAAAACCAATACAGTATTGTAAAGTAAAATAAAGTAAAAATAAAACTAAAAAAATTAAATCAAACATGCACAAAAATAAAAAGAATAAGGAAGGAAAGAGGGTAACTATTAGAAGCAAAGTTTCAAGAATCAAAGAGTGAACAAGTCAAAGGAAGTAGAGAGAGTGAATGTAACCTGAGAATTTGGCAGGAACAAGAATATCTTTGGGGAGCAATAGAAGTTATGATTTTTTTTTTCTGTCTGTATTTCTTTAGTGTTGAGAAATACTTAATATTTTTGGAGTCACAAGCCAAGAAGACAGTAGTGACAGTTTGGAGATGTGAGTAAAAGAAGTAATAACTGAGACACTTCTGTACCTCATATTAGCTCTTGTTCTTTCCAAGAGAATGACAGTTGTAGCTAATCGAGAATATGAACTGGACCTCCAATGGCTCTTTGATTCAGGGCTGGCCAAGCAGCAGATGTAGAATGAAAGAGGAGACAGACAGAAGCAGAGAAAATGAGGAACCAGGTGCATCAGGTCCTGAAAGACAGAGGACAAGATTACTTCCTGGCCCAAGAGACCTGGCAGTAGCGCATCTTCTATGGCACCTATTGATGTTTTCTCTTGCCAAATGCCTCCTTAAAGTTAAGTCTCTTCTACTTGAGTTCATTTTATGGATTTTTTTGTTTGTTTATTTCTTGAAACAAAGAATTGTGGAATAAAATAGACATACAATTCATATCTCACGTAACATTTAGTGTTTCAGAAGATAAAAATAAAGTGCAATACAAGTTCACATGATAGATTACATATATTTTCTCATTTCTCTGAGAAATGATGATATAGCAACAAGAAGGAAAATGTAATGAATGAGGGTAGCAAAAACCATGGGATGTGAGAATGGGGTTTGGGAAATACGTAACGATGGTTAAAAGAACATAAATCTAAAAACAAACAAACAAACAAACAAACACACACAGAATGAGGAGTTTTGGCAACAATTTATCCCATTTACCTCCACTGAGGATTCAGTTCAGTTCAGTTGCTCAGTCACGTCCAACTCTTTGTGATCCCATGGAGTGTAGCACGCCAGACTTCCCTGTCCATCACCAACTCCCAGAACTTGCTCAAACTCATGTCCATCAAGTCAGTGATGCCATCCAACCATCTCATCCTTTGTCATCCCCTTCTCCTCCTGCCTTCAAATTTTCCCAGCATCAGGGTCTTTTCCAGTGAGTCGGTTCTTCGCATCAGGTGGCCAAAGTACTGGAGTTTTAGCTTCAGTGTCAGTCCTTCCAATATTCAGGACTAATTTTCTTTAGGATTGACTGGTTTGATTTCCTTGCAGTCAAGACTTTCAAGAGTCTTCTCCAACACCACAGTTTAAAAGCATCAATTCTTAAGCCCTCAGCTTTCTCTATGGTCCAACTCTCACATACATACATGACTACTGGAAAAACCGTAGCTTTGACTAGGCGGAACTTTGTCAGTAATTTTCTATCCTAATTTAAGCCAAATTCTATTTGGGGTAGTAACTATCTCATGTGTAGTCTTGATGAAAAGAACTCCTGTCCACTACAGAAGCTATGGGGCCAGATTTTTTCTTTTGATGTGGCATGTATATCAACTTGGCAAATTAATGTTTTCACCTAGAGTGAAGGCAATGGCACCCCACCCCACTACTCTTGCCTGGAAAATCCCATGGATGGAGGAACCTGGTAGGCTGCAGTCCATGGGGTCGCGAAGAGTCGTACATGGCTGAGTGACTTCACTATCACTTTTCACTTTCATGCATTGGAGAATGAAATGGCAACCCATTCCAGTGTTCTTGCCTGGAGAATCCCAGAGATGGGGGAGCCTAGTGGGCTGCCATCTATGGAGTCTCACAGAGTCAGTCATGACTGAAGTGACTTAGCAGCAGAGTGATGTTAAGCAGTGACCTGGACAAAGGATAGAGTAGAAGCATATTTATTCTAAGACAAACAGTGATTGCAATACCAGTAGTGCCAATCTCAGACTGGTTATTCAGATTTCAAAAAATTGAATTAAAAAATTAATCTGCTGCTTCTTTATTTCTTCTGGAACTTAGGTTACATACTAGGATTCTACTGTTTCAAAGTTTGTTTATCAGCCCAATTTTCAATACCCTGTCAGAAAACTGTTTCTGCTTAAGGTAAGTGTGACTTGGTTTCTGTTTGCTACCACAAATTCATCTTATTACTAGAATCCTATATTACTAGAAGTCATCTGAAACTTCATTTTCCTGTCAGGAATCTTTAGAAAGATGTATGGCAGCAATTTTAGAAATGAACTGACTATAAGACATAGTTTTCTCATATAGTTATCATGCACTATATATAGCTGCATCCTGTACTATAATCCATGGTACGAATATGACCGCATCACAGCTTTGCTCATTACACTGCCTTTGCATATGCTATGCTCTAATGCTATCATTCAGATATACCATATTTACCATGTTTCATTCTAGGAAGCAAAGGTTACAGTCTCCAGGATAAAACTATAAATTTACTCTATGGAAAGAATACTTTCATTCTCATATTGAATTGGACAATATGCATTTTATGAAGAATACAGAAACTTCTACAACTTAAACTCTACTTTCAGAGACTAGCTGCCTGTATTCAGCTGGTTAAGAGTTTTATTCTACACTGCTACCTATTACCAAATGGTATCAAATGCTTCAGAAAACTTATGACTATATGGCGATAACACTATGGTGCTTTAAGATTTCCAATTTGGTAAAATTTCATTTTGCTTAGAATACATCACTTACATGTGTTTTCCGATTCACCTTTAAAAGAAAAGAAGTCAGCAGTATCCATTTTGCTCTAAAAATGTATTGATCAACAAGCATCAAGCGTACCAAGGCTTCCCAGTCTGACCCTTCAGCCCATTCATAGTGACTTGGATATGTGTAGCCACCATTTTTCATTCTTTAATCATGCATATATTCACTTCCTTGATTTGAGTACATATACACTGTTATGGACTATCTATGTCCTCTGAAAAGTGATGGTGAAATCCTAACCGTTGATGCCTGTGAATGTGATCTGACCTAGAAATAGAATATTTTAGATATAGTCAACTTAAGACGGGCTCATTAGAGTGAACCGATGTCCAAATAAGAGGAGGAAAGTGCCCGTAGAGACAGACACGGGTGGTCCGAAAGCTGTGTGAATGGAAGCAGAGATTGCAGTGCTGCAGAAGCAAGCTAAGAGTATCAAGAACTGGCAGCAAGCATCATAGCTCGAAGGAGGCGAGGAAAGCTCCTCCAGACAGACATCAGATAAAACATGGTCCTGCTGACAACTTGAGGCTGAGTTTGGGGCTCCTTAACTATGAAGCAAAATAGTTCTATTGTTTTAAAGAGAAGCAAAAAGCAAAGGAGAAAAGGAAAGATACAAGCATCTGAATGCAGAGTTTCAAAGAACAGCAAGAAGAGATAAGAAAGTCTTCCTCAACAATCAATGCAAAGAAATAGAGGAAAACAACAGAATGGGGAAGACTAGAGATCTCTTCAAAAAAATTAGAGATACCAATGGACATTTCATGCAAAGATGGGCTCAATAAAGGACAGAAATGGTATAGACCTAACAGAAGCAGAAGAAAAGGAGGCAAGAATACATGGAAGAACTATGCAAAAAAGATCTTCATGACCAAGATAATCACAAAGGTGTGTTCACTCACCTAGAATCAGACATCCTGGAATGTGAAGTCAAGTGGGCCTTAGAAAGCATCACTACGAACAAAGCTAATGGGGTGACGGAATTTCAGTGGAGCTGTTTCAAATTCTGAAAGATGATGCTGTGAAAGTGCTATGCTCATTATGACAGAAAATTTGGAAAACTCAGCAGTGGCCACAGGACTGGAAAAGGTCAGTTTTCATTCCAATCCCAAAGAAAGGCAATGGCAAAGAATGCTCTAACTACTGCACAATTGCATTCATCTTACACGCTAGTAAAGTAATGCTCAAAATTCTCCAAGCCAGGCTTCAGCAAAACATGAACCATGAAAATCCAGATGTTCAAGCTGGTTTTAGAAAAGGCAGAGGAACCAGAGATCAAATTGCCAACATATGCTGAATCATAGAAAAAGCAAGCGAGTTCCAGAAAAACATCTATTTCTGCATTATTGACTATGCCAAAGCTTTTGACTGTGTAGATCACAATAAGCTGTGGAAAATTCTGAAAGAGATGGGAATACCAAACCACCTGACCTGCCTCTTGAGAAATCTGTTTGCAGGTCAGGAAGCAACAGTTAGAACTGGACATGGAACAAGAGACTGATTCCAAATAGAAAAAGGAGTACGTCAAGGCTGTATATTGTCACCCTGCTTATTTAACTTATATGCAGAGTACATCATGAGAAACGCTGGGCTGGAAGAAGCACAAGAAAGAGTCAACACTGCCGGGAAAAATATCAATAACCTCAGATATGCAGATGACACCACCCTTATGGCACAAAGTGAAGAAGAACTAAA
>SJYC01072312.1:0-16701 GCA_006408675.1 Madoqua kirkii
ATTTTTGATTTGTGAAGTACTGTCAATATTCCACTTATGCTAATAAAATAAAAACTATATTTTTCAGTGTTAGGCTCTTAAAACCAAGTTTCCCCTCTAGCAATTGTAGCACTTATGCTAATATTAAACATGCATTTATTTTTGTGACTGAGAAACATTAAGATGAATGTTTTAGCAAATTAAGTAATGGAGAATTTATAAAGCTTAATTCACATTTATAAGAAATCTCAATAATAGGTAATATATATGCACAGAACAGAGCTACTTATAATCTTGGAGTTTAGACTTTTAGCTTAATTTGATTCCTGGACTAACAGAAAGGGCAATATGATTAAATAAATGTCAATAGACATTTATGTAATTTTATAAATGCATACATATATATATATATGATATAGAAATGTTGGCATATACAAACATTTACTTAATTCACTCTATATATACCTGTATATATAGATAAATATGGGTGTGTTCATTATACTCTCTTTAAAAAAAATTCTTGATTTTTTTCAGTAATCCTTCATTTATTCTTGTCTCTCTTGCATTTAAATCTGATACTTTTAACTCAGAAAGAAGCATATCTTTTGAAAGGTTATTGTGCAAGATAATAACAATTATTACTTTATAAGAAGTAAAAATATAAGAAGTAACTTAAAGCATTTTCAGTACTTACAATAGGAGATCCCCTTTGTACAACTACATGTAGCCTGCCACTGAGCTTTAAAAATCACAGACCACAAATGATATTATCTGGTCAAAGTCAAACTGTGAGTGGACAAGACTTTGTTCTGAGAGGGTTGTAGGTTATACAGGATGGAGTGAAATGTGTTCATACAGCTGGTTTAATCACTGACATCTAGGTACGCCTTTCAGTCTCTACCCTTTCACTTAAGATAGATCACCCATCCTACACTATTTATTTTCATCCAATGACACATGTTTGGTATTCAACAATGAATAAGACAGACATATCTGATGCCTGTTTATAGTTTATATAAAATAATGCTTTTACATTTACATTTTATATAAAATATATGCTTATGATCACCTAGTAAATCAACAGAACTCCAAGTCAAGATTTCTTTATCTCTAGTAACCTCTTAGAACAGTGACACATAAGACATAAAATACACTTAATAAAATACACATAGCAAACATCTTATTTGTATATTAACTATATTTTGGCTTTGCTTATTTCATATATATACAGTGAGTAAAGAGCTCAAAATCACAGTGAATGAATTACAACTTACTAAGGCTTCTAAAGGAATTTTTTTTTTCTTTCAGAAACACAAATCAGTTTATGTATAACAGGGTACTAATTACTGTATAATTCCAACTTACCTCCCAAATCTACTGATTAATACTGATGGAGCTATACCCCAGGTCAGAATATTTAATCAGCATTTTTTATGTGCCAGGGACCCTCCTGGACACTTGAGATTCATTACTAGAAGAAAGGTAAGGTCTCCCATTCTGTGGAGTTACTTTTCAAGAGAGAAGATAAGAACAATAATCATAATAGGTAAGCAAATCAAACATTATGTAAGAAGGTGACAGGTTCTATGGAGGACAATCTTTAGAATGAGCTATGGGAAATCAGACACACAGGGCAGAGGGACACATTGCAAATTTCTAAAAAGTTTGGAGGAGAAAGGCATCATTGCCAAGATGGATGACATCTGAGCAAACACTCAAAGTAGAGGAGAGAGTTAACTTGCAAATACTTGTGAGTATGCTTTTAAGGGAGAAATCCAATTTCATGCTTTTCCCATATTGCTTACCAGTTGCCCTTACACCATCTATTCTTTACTGAATTGCAAATGCCAATTCAGTTATACACCAATTTTTCCATATATCACCCATCCTACACTATTTATTTTCATCCAATGACACATGTTTGGTATTCAACAATGAATAAGACAGACATATCTGATGCCTGTTTATAGTTTATATAAAATAATGCTTTTACATTTACATTTTATATAAAATATATGCTTATGATCACCTAGTAAATCAACAGAACTCCAAGTCAAGATTTCTTTATCTCTAGTAACCTCTTAGAACAGTGACACATAAGACATAAAATACACTTAATAAAATACACATAGCAAACATCTTATTTGTATATTAACTATATTTTGGCTTTGCTTATTTCATATATATACAGTGAGTAAAGAGCTCAAAATCACAGTGAATGAATTACAACTTACTAAGGCTTCTAAAGGAATTTTTTTTTTCTTTCAGAAACACAAATCAGTTTATGTATAACAGGGTACTAATTACTGTATAATTCCAACTTACCTCCCAAATCTACTGATTAATACTGATGGAGCTATACCCCAGGTCAGAATATTTAATCAGCATTTTTTATGTGCCAGGGACCCTCCTGGACACTTGAGATTCATTACTAGAAGAAAGGTAAGGTCTCCCATTCTGTGGAGTTACTTTTCAAGAGAGAAGATAAGAACAATAATCATAATAGGTAAGCAAATCAAACATTATGTAAGAAGGTGACAGGTTCTATGGAGGACAATCTTTAGAATGAGCTATGGGAAATCAGACACACAGGGCAGAGGGACACATTGCAAATTTCTAAAAAGTTTGGAGGAGAAAGGCATCATTGCCAAGATGGATGACATCTGAGCAAACACTCAAAGTAGAGGAGAGAGTTAACTTGCAAATACTTGTGAGTATGCTTTTAAGGGAGAAATCCAATTTCATGCTTTTCCCATATTGCTTACCAGTTGCCCTTACACCATCTATTCTTTACTGAATTGCAAATGCCAATTCAGTTATACACCAATTTTTCCATATAAAATGGGTCAGACTCTAAAATGAGGTGTTGGGGCATTTGTCTCTTAATGTTGTGAGGCTTGAATGACTCCAATCACATTAAGTGATGAAAAGAGTCTGGTACAAATAAGTAAATAGCAAAGTTTAGCCTGGTTATGATAGTGGTTGTTTGTGCCTGTTTAAGAAAAATCTAAGTTTTTCTTGATCTCATGAGCAGCTACTTCCTAGATACTTATTTTTTCTATAATCTGTCTGGAGTGTCAATTATGGTTTTTACATAAACGATCTTATTATTTGTAAATATTGACATTCAGTTCTCTTCCTTTTCAATAGTTATATATATCAATCATATATACTGATATATAGTCAATAGTTATGTATCAATATCTATATATATGATTGTCTTAAAAACTTAAAACCTTTTCAATAAAGCTTAATAGTAACTACAAAAAGTGTGTATTACAAGTTTCATTTCCTTAAATTGTAGCTACACTTTTGAAAAGTATTTTGGGCTTTCTAGGTGGTACTAGTGGTAAAGAACCCACCTGCCAATGAAGAAGACACAAGACACATGGGTTCGATCCCTGGATCAGGAAGAGGGAGGAGGGCGTGGCAACCAATTCTAATATTTTTGCCTGGAGAATTCCATGGACAGAGTAGCCTGGTGGCTACAGTCCATGGGGTCACAAAGAATCAGACATGAATGAAACCACTTAGCACACATGCATGAAAAGTATATAACTAAACTTTTAAAAAATATATTCCATATATATTTATCTTTATTAAAACATTTCACAGTCAATTTATAATTATTAGGTTTAATCACAGTTTTCCTGTTGAATTTAAAAGTATAAACTTAGTATTTGTTTCATTGTTGGATACTCCTGAAATTTTATAGCATATATTTACTTTTTGAAAACTTCAGAGAAACACTGGAATAACAGTGTACTTTAATTATAAACATCCCTCATCTGACCTTTATGACATTGTTATGCAATAAGTTGGCATTACTATTTGTCCATAAATAAAATGTTTGTTAAATCTGTATAACAACACTTGATTCATCATTAACAAAATTTGTTTAAAGATAAGTCACTCCTGGCAGTTTTTATCCTGAACATTAGTTGCAAACTTTTCATTCGGAAAAAGATGACTCAGCACTCAGTTCTAGATTCATAGCCAGCAGAACGTTCTTGGAGTTGCCCTCAATGCCTTAAAGATATGGTCCAACTAAACTCAGGTTCCATCAGTGCTGAGAAGTGTACTGCCGAACTAATTATCATGGTGTTAGGAATTGAGGAAGAATCACACTAAATTAGTAAATACCACAAGACTGATACTGATGCAAACCTGAGCTCTCACTGGGTACCACTGGACTGCTGAGATGAGTTCCCACCTGAATCCACTTTGATAACTGAAGCCTTATTTTGAAAGCCTAGCATTCACCTCAGGATTGCCCATTGACCGTGACAACTTCCACTCCACACCACAACTCTGTCCCTTACGTCAGGTCTGTGATTATAACCCCATCTGCTGACACAACCCTAAGGTCTTCCTTAAATTTGTTCTTCCTGCTGAAATTCTGTAGAATTTGTGCTCAGATACATCTGAGATAGGACTCTGATTTAGTAAGTGAATTACTTCAGATCCATTTATTAAATTATATACACTTAGTTTCTGTACAAGACAGTACCTATAAAAGACTATTACTAGTTATTATTAATTATAACAATGCACAGCTTATAATATATGTTAGGACCTGTTTTCAGCATTTATATGTATTAATAATTACATATTTACCACAATATTTTGAGGTAGTTACTCATGAATTTTGCTATTGTAATATATCTGCATCAAATGCATGTTATCCCCTCTTATTAAAATATTTGAGATACATGTAAGAAGTTTATCAGTCTATATATCATTACTTACATCATTGGACTTTGAATGGTCAAAAATAAGTAAATCATCTGTGAAAAAAATAAACTGTGTATCCTCTCTCCTTTCCTTTTCAATCTCTTTCTACCAACATTTTTCACACATGCTACAGTTTCCTCATCAACATACAAACAACAACACAAATTTTAAGGCTTTCTTAACTTGATTCCTTTCTTCCTTGACAAAATATCTGTGTGTCTTCCTAGCTTCTAGTCTCTTCCACCAATTAACTGAAGCAAAAATTGTTGTTATTTTCCAGAGAGTCTACCAGATTTTATTTTATTTTTCCACAAAAGTCACAACTGACACTTTAAAATCAGGGGCTTTTTATTTTATGTTCCTTTACTGTGATCCTGCCATCCTCACCTGCATGGTAGAATCCTGGCTTTATGTATTTATACCTTTCTCTTGAATCTTTTTTCCATGTTTTTAAATAATGTTTCCTAACTTCTGTGGTTGATTTTCAAGGATCTCTGCTTTCTGATCCCCACCGTGTTATTCACTATTCTCCACAACCCTCTGTCTTTGTTTGCCTGTAATTCCCTTCTGCTATCTCTGGTCATTCAAGTATGCCCACCTCTGCGACTGGTAATCAATGTTCATTCCATATACATTTTAATTAATTTACTCTGATTCACTCTATCACGGAAGCTAAAACTTCTTCATCTTTCTAGAATGCTTAATTACAAGTGATGTTCATATGACACACTTCTGAATACCGAGATAAAAGTGGATGTTTACTGGACGTTTGAAGGAAATTTTGATCTACTAGTCCAAGGCTGACCTTTCTTTTCCTTTTTCTTCCTTGCTTTCTAAATAATGTTGTAATGGGGGGAGTTTCAACACCCTTCTGGTAAAATGAATAAATGAGTAGAGAACTTTCACCTTATCATCTGGAGCCTCCGAACCAGGCTTTGAACATTATCTTATATGAGAAACATAAACCTTCTACATTTAGTCGAATATTCTGTCTCTGAAGATAAATGCAGTCCTACCTAATATACCACTCTTGGCATCCAGCTTAAATTCTAATCACTTCCCTCTATCCCAAATAGCTCCACTCTGATTTTTCTCCTTTCACGGCAATAAAAGATCTGCTGGGCTGCGAACAGGGACCTGCCTTTGAGTTGAGTCACGTGGGTCCTGGCAAAAGGGTGTCATTTCTTGAATATTCTCCTCTGTATGCTTTTGGAGTGAGGATAAAATACCTAGAAGGCCAAATGTTAAGTGATGAAGGAGGAAATGGACAACCGGGTAAGGAGGTCAGTGAACCTTCCTCAATAATCCAGAGCGACAGGTAGAAACACATGTTTGGGCAGCATTTTCAATGTGAAGTGAAAGCAATAATGCAATTTTATAGAAGCATCTTTATATTAAATTACTACTGCTAACTGAGGGTTTATAATATGACTAGCATCTAAAGTGCAGATATCACAAAATTTTCACAACTCTGTGGGTCAGAAACTATAAACCCATATCACGTTAAGAGAAAATAAAATACGTAACTTGTCCTCGGCCAAAAAAAAAATCACACAACCCTTATCATAAATTCCGCTAAGTTGCCACTCAAGTCATACAGTAAAAACTGTTCGTAAAAGTACTGTGGAGACGCCATGTTCATCATGTATTTACTGCTTCCTGATTTAACATTGTCATCACTGTCTTATCAGATGCTGCATATTTGACAGTTATCACTTTGAAAGCCCCATAGGGTCTTGCACATAAAAACTCAGCAGATCTTCACTGAATATATAAAATGAAATTAAAAAATCCAGAAATGTGTGATAGCCTAAACAGTGTAAGTTTTGAAATACAGACTTTGAGTTTTTCTTATCTTTTCCATTTAAAATTAATGATTTAAACTTTTCTTTAGAAACTCTGGTAACCAGTTTATACACATTTAAAACATATTTGTCTTTGTTGAAGCTATCGAACTGTTTTGTTTTTCCCAATGTTTTCATTTGCTATCAAATATATGCTGGTGGTGCTGTGTGTTTGCATCCATATAAAGCTTGAGTGAAGCAGATATGATGTATGTGACAGTATCATACATCCTGATTGTTTCATTTTTGCCTTTTGAAGTAGAATAGCTACATTCTAACCATAAATGTTTATGAATAGAAGTAACTAAAGTTATAGCATAATGTAAGTTAAAATGACTTGGGATGATAAAAACTAATTTTTAAGAGGTTTTCTAATTAATTTTTAATATTATTATATGTTCCCTTAAAACTATCAAGCTAAATATATGCAGTGTAATCTGGAGCTCAAATAAGTACTTAATTTTTTTTCCCTGAGGAGCAAGAAGTGAACTTGGTTCAATGTTTAAATGCTTTTGTAAAGGGTACCATAATATCAAACTAAAAACAAAGAACAAACAAGCAAACTGGCAAAAGCCACACCTGCCCTGAGAGGGCTTCTCTGGTGGCTAATGTAGTCAAGAAACTGCTTCTGATGCAGGAGACTAGGGATTGATCCCCTGGTCAGGAAGCTAAGGGAAAGCATCCACTTCAATGTTCTTCTCTGGGGAATTCCATGGGCAGAGGAGCCTGGAGGGCTCCTCTATCGGGTGGCAAAGAGTTGGGCACAACTGACTGACTAATACTTTAGACATACCATCAGAGTATATAAGTGACAGGACATCAAAAAGAGGCATCCCTATGACCTCAGTTTTAACTGAGAACCAACACTAAGAACAGTAAGTGATGAATATCCTTAAATAACTAAGAGAAATGCTTCACCTTCTTTGCAGGACCTCTAAGGGTTTGGCTCAAGGCTGGGTCTTCCACCTTTGGCTCATCATGTGCCTAATTGTATATACCAATAGAGAAAGACGGGTAGTGAGTATCTATTTGAAAGAACTGCTAGAAGGCTCAATAATCCTCTGCCATGCCTCCAATTTTCTCAAATCAATCACCCAGAGAACTTGATCTGGAGACACTAGAGTTGGGCTAAAGGATACATGGGAAACGTATATGTATATTCTTATATATGACATACATAAGAATATATGACTCTGGTTTAGACATTTTTATAAAGTAAAGCTGAGGAAAAGTAGGAAAAGAACCAATAGAAAGCAAGAAACACTATTAAAAGGGTAAAGCACAGGTACCTCGGGTCATGAGGACAAGCAAATTGTTATCATCTTGAAGGTAACACTGATAAGCTGAGTGAGCAGACTTCATCAGAAGGAGTCTCTCGAGGGTGTAGCACTAGGAACAGGAGGTAAAGGGGTGTAAACTGCTCAGCTGGTGGTATTTTGACCTCAGCAAGTGTTCCAGTGGGAGTTACCCACAGGGTCGTTAAGAAAAACCCACAAAACAGCTCCTTATGACATAAAGGATTCATTTCGGTGTCTTTCAAGGCTAGAGCACCAATGCCAGATTACAAATACGCTAGTCATTTATGACCTTGCCATGATCTCAAAGAAAATTTCCCCTCTGAATCTGACTATAGGAGAAGTATGAAAGGACAATTATCACTGAATAAAACAAGCAAATAAGACAGGAGCAAATGACTGTGCAACCTTCTAACTGCAAGTTTGGGGACCTCAGTGGGGTTCAAGATGGCATAGAGGGGAAACAATGAATTTAATGAAAGATCTACATTTTGTTTTAAATAATACTGAAATTTTTGTTGGCAGAGAGCGTGGCGTGGTAGGGCTGGTGGCATAACTGTGTCCTGAAAGAGCTGGCTGGCCAATGAACAACACAACAATGACTCTACACATGGACGTCACCAGATGATCAACACGGAAATCAGACTGATTATATTCTTTGCAGCCGAAGATAGAGAAGCTCTAAACAGTCAGTGAAAGCAAGACTAGGAGTTGACTGTGGCTTAGATCGTGAACTCTTTCTTACAAAATTTAGACTTAAATTGAAGAAAGTAGGGAAAACCATTAGACCATTCAAGTATAATCTAAATCAAATCCCTTATGATTATACAATGGAAGTGACAAAGAGATTCAAGGATTAGATCTGACAGATAGAATGCCTGAAGAACTAAGGACAGTTTTCATAATATTGTATAGGAGGCAGTGATCAAGACCATCCTGAAGAAAAAAAAAAGCATAAAGGCAAAATGGTTGTCTAAGGAGGCCCTGCAAATAGCTGAGAAAAGAATAGAAGCAAAAGGCAAAGGAGAAAAGGAAAGATACACCCTTCTGAATGCAGAATTTCAAAGAATAGCAAGGAGAAATAAGAAAGCCTTCCTCAGTGATCAATGCAAAGAAAGAAAGAAGAAAACAACAGAACAGAAAAGACTAGAGATCTCTTCAAGGAAATTAGAGATATCAAGGGAACATTTCATGCAAAGACGGACACAATAAAAAATAGAAACAGTATGGACCTAACAGAAGCAAAAGATATTAAGGGGTGGCAAGAATACACAAAGAACTATATGAAAAAAGATCTTAATGACCAGATAACCACTATGGTCTAATATCTCACTTAGAGCCAAGCATGCTGGAAAGTGACGTCAAGTAGACCTTTGGAAGCATCACTATGAACAAAGCTAGTGGAGGTGATGGAATTCCAGTTGAGCTATTTCAAATCCTCTTCAAGAAAATTAGAGACACCAAGGGAACATTTCATGCAAAATGGGCTTCATAAAGGACAGAAATGGTCTGGACCTAACAGAAGCAGAAGATATTAAGAAGAGGTGGCAAGAATACACAGAAGAACTGTACAGAAAAGATCTTCATGACCCAGATAATCATGATGATGTGATCACTCATCTAGAGCCAGACATCTTGGAATGTGAAGTCAAGTGGGCCTTAGAAAGCATCACTACAGACAAAGCAAGTGGAGGTGATGAAATTCCAGTGGAGCTGTTTCAAATCCTGAAAGATGATGCTGTGAAAGTGCTGCACTCAATATGCCAGCAAATTTGGAAAACTCAGCAGTGGCCACAGGACTGGAAAAGGTCAGTGTTCATTCCAATCCCAAAGAAAGGCAAAGCCAAAGAATGATCAAACTACCTCACAATTGCACTCATCTCACATGCTTGTAAAGTAATGATCGAAATTCTCCAAGCCAGGCTTCAGCAATACATGAACCATGAACTCCCTGATGTTCAAGCTAGTTTTAGAAAAGGCAGAGAAACCAGAGATCAAATTGCCAACATTCAGTGGATCATGGAAAAAGCAAGAGAGTTCCAGAAAAACATCTACTTCTGCTTTATTGACTATGCCAAAGCCTTTGACTGTGTGGATCACAATAAACTGTGGAGAATTCTGAGAGAGATGGGAATACCGGACCACCTAACTTGCCTCTTGAGAAATCTGTATGCAGGTCAGGAAGCAATAGTTAGAGCTGGACATGGAACAACAGACTGGTTCCAAATAGGAAAAGGAGTACATTAAGGCTCTATACTGTCACCCTGTTTATTTAACTTCTATGCAGAGTATATCATGAGAAACGCTGGACTAGAAGAAACACAAGCTGGAATCAAGATTGCTGGGAGAAATATCAAAAACCTCAGATATGCAAATGATACCACCCTTATGGCAGAAAGTGAAGAAGAACTAAAGAGCCTCTTGATGAAAGTGAAAGACGAAAGCGAAAAAGTTGGCTTAAAGCTCAACATTCAGAAAACAAAGATCATGACATCCGATCCCATCACTTCATGGGAAATAGATGGGGGAACAGTGGAAACAGTGTCAGGCTTTATTTTTTTGGACTCTCAAATCACTGCAGATGGTGACTACAGCCATGAAATTAAAAAAACTCTTAGTCCTTAGAAGAAAAGTTATGACCAACCTAGATAGTATATTCCAAAGCAAAGACATTATATTGCGTGCTAAGGTCCATCTAGTCAAGGCTATGGTTTTTCCTGTGGTCACGTATGGATGTGAGAGTTGGACTGTGAAGAAGGCTGAGTGCCGAAGAATTGATGCTTTTGAACTGTAGTGTTGGAGAAGACTCCTGAGAGTCCCTTGGACTGCAAGGAGATCCAACCAGTGCATTCTAAAGGAGATCAACTCTGGGATTTCTTTGGAAGGAGTGATGCTGAAGCTGAAACTCCTGTACTTTGGCCACCTCGTGCGAAGAGTTGACTCATTGGAAAAGACTCTGATGCTGGGAAGGATTTGGGGCCGGAGGAGAAGGGGACGACAGAGGATGAGATGGCTGGATGGCATCACTGACTTGATGAACATGAGTCTGAGTGAACTCCGGGAAATGGTGATGGACACGGAGGCCTAGCGTGCTGTGATTCATGGGGTTGTAAAGAGTCAGACATGACTGAGTGACTGAACTGAACTGAAAAGATGATGCTGTGTGCTGCACTCAATATGCCAGAAAATTTGGAAACCTCAGCAGTGGCCACCAGACTGGAAAATGTCAGTTTTCACCCAATTACAAAGAAAGGCAATACCAAAGAATGTTCAAACTACCGCACAATTGCACACATCTCACATGCTGTAAAGTAATGCTCAAATTCTCCACGCTGGGGTTCAAAAGTGCATGAACTGAGAACTTTCAGACATTCAAACTGGGTTTAGAGAAGGCAGAGGAACCAGAGATCAATTTGTGAACATCTGTTGGACCATAGAAAAAGCAAGAGAGTTCCAGAAAAACATTTACTTCTGCTTTATTGGCTATGTCAAAACATTTGACTGTGTGGATTACAACAAACTGTAGAAAATTCTTCAAGAGATGGAAATACCAGACCACCTTACCTGCCTCCTGAGAAATCTGCATGCAGGTCAAAGAGAACCAGTTAGAACCAGACATGGAACAATGGACTGGTTCCAAATTGGGATAGGAGTACATCAAGGCTGTATATTGTTACCCTGCTTATTGAACTTCTATGCAGAGTACATCATGTGAAATGCCAGGCTGGATGAAGCACAGGCTGAATCAAGATTGCTGGGAGAAATATGTATAACCTCAGATATGCACATGACACCACCCTTATGGCAGAAAGCGAAGAAGAACTAAAGAGCCACTTGATGAAAGTGAAAGAGAGTGAACAGTTGGCTTAAAACTCAACATTCAGAAAACTAAGATCATGGCATCTGGTCCTATCACTTCATGGCAAATAGATGGGGAAACAATGGAAACAGGGAGACTACTTTCTTGGGCTCCAACATCACTGTAGATGGTGACTAAAGCCCTAAAATTAAAAGACACTTGATTCTTGGAAGAAAAACTATGATCAACCTAAAAAGCATATTAAAAAGCAAAGACATTTATTTGCCAGCAAATGTCTGTCTAATTAAAGCTATGGTTTTTCCAGTAGTCATGTATGCATATGAGATTTGGACCAACTGAGTGGCCAAGAATTGATGCTTTTGAACTGTGGTGTTGGAGAAGACTGTTGAGAGTCACTTGGACAGCAAGGAGATCCAACCAGTCCATCCTAAAGGAAATCAGTTCTTGAATATTCATTAGAAGAACTGATGCTGAAGCTGAAGCTCCAATATTTTGCCCACTTGATACAAAGAACTGATTCACTTGAAAAGACCCTGATCCTGGGAAAGATTGAAAGCAGGAGGAGAAGGGGACAACAGAAGAGGAGATTGTTGGATGGCATCACTGACTCGATGGACATGAGTTTTAGCAAGCTCCGGGAGTTGGTGATGGGCAGGGAGACCTGGTGTGCTGCAGTCCATGGGGTCTCAAAGAGTCATACATGACTGAGCAACTGAATTGAATTTAAGTTTTATTACTTGAAAATGAGACATTTAATATCTAAAATAACCACAGATGTTACAGGATCTGCTATTAACATTGTCCAGAGATAAAAATCGAGATCTACAACTGTATGTTTCAAAGACAATGGAGTGAAGGAAAAAATAAAAGCATTTCATTATTTCACTTCTTATAACTCCAGCCCCTTCAATACCTAAAATTATGGCATGAAATAAAATGAAAATATACTAAATAATATTTGTTTCCTTTTCTTATCAATTACGTGTCTGCCTGGGCCATCTGGATGGTCCAGATTTGCTAGTAATCTTGAGCTAGTTTATTTACACTCTGAGGGATAAGGCTATGTTCCGTCAGATGGTGTGAAATTTCTACATCTGGTGCAACTCTCTGCCCAGTGCTGACTATAAAGATGTTCATATGAGAGCATCTTCAGGGACTGGCTTTCCGTCACCTCCTGGAATTGTTACCCAGAGAACCTGGTGGTTAGGACACAGGGGGTTTCCTATTTCTGCACCGATTGCTGCTTCCATAGACCTCTTTCCTGTTTTCTCTCCAGAGTAATCTTTAATAAAGTTTCTCCAAGGAAACCATTCTAAGATAAATAAAGACAGTCATAAGTTACACACTTTTGAATGTAATAAAGTCTTCTAACTTAGTATTTGTGATGCAAGGCTGGCATGTGAAACTTATTAATAAATTACAGTCAATATCTATAATAACCCTAGGAATACTTGTATCCAAGAACTACATTATATAACAGCCACTCAAAATAGGATCACATTTCATGAAGTGGGATAAAGATCAAAAACCAGATTTAAAATGGGCTGAGGAAACACTTGTAAATATCATCCAGTTTGCTTCCTTTTGACTTATAGAAATCAACTTTTATATTTCAATGAATTTTTCATTTAATGTTTGTAACATAATTTGGAGGTATTTTGGAGGTATTTTCCAAAGAGTTAGAAATATTTACTATTCCTAAGACATTGAATTATAATATATCCAGTATCTTCTTCTTGGAGAAGGAAATGGCAACCCATTTCCATATTCTTGCCAGGATAATCCCATGGACAGAGGAGTCTTGCAGGCTAGAGTCCATGGGGTCACAGAGTCGACACAGCTGAATGACTGAACACAATATCTACTTCCATGTTTGCAAAGACTAAATATAATTTAGAAAAAATAATGGTAACAAAACTTTAGTGCTGTCAGGAAAATTCAATAGTAACAATAAAAGTGGTCTCCAGAGAATTAACCCAAGACATTTCTTTTGCATAATGTCCATGGACTCAAAGTCTTTGCCTGTGCAGAAAATTTGATTCAGTTTCTCTTTCTAGAGCCCAGCCCTGCTTATGCTTGATGTACAAAAGCAAGTAGGAAGTGCAGCATTGTTTTAGACTCACACATATAAAGAACAGATTTGTGGTTGACAAGGGATGAGGGGGGTGGGCAAGGCATGGACTGGCAGTTTGGAATGAGCAGATGCAAAGTGTTACATGTAAGATGGATAATCAATAAGGTCCTACAATACAGCATAGGGGACCGTGTTCAGCGTATGTGTGTGCTTGGTCACCTAGTCATTCCTGAATCTGTGTCCCTTTGGTCTGTAGGCCACGTGGCTCCTCTGTCCATGCGATTTTTTCAGGCAAGAATATTAGAGTGGGTTGCCATTTCCTTCTCCAGCGGATCTTCTCAACCCAGGAATCTAACTTGCATCTCTTACATTGCAGGCAGATTCTTTACTGCTGAGCTATCGAGGAAGTCCACTATATTCAATATCCTGAGATAAATCATGATGGAAAAGAATATTAAAAATAGTGTTTATTTAAGTATAACTGAGTCATTTTGTTGTATAGCTGAAAGTAACCAATATTGTAAATCAACTAGACATCAATTAGAAAAAAAAAAGAAGAGTGGCACTGTTTTAAGAACTACCCAGAAACAAGAATCAAGTCTTGACTACACATGAAGGGCTATAACAATTTGGAAAGTCTTTTTCTCCCAAACACATACTAGTGATAACCTTGTGTGAGACCACAGTGATGACGTAATCATTGTTTTGTGAGAAATGAAAAGTATAGGGTCCATCTTGTGAGCAATTTCACCTCATTTCTAGGCAATGACTTAGCTTAAAGTAAAGTTCATAAACATCGACAAGTTATTACTTCCTCTTACAGGCAAAGCTTTGAATGAAAATCTTGTAAGGAAACAGAATCATAGATATGTCTGTTTTTCAAAATGTGTCTCAACAGGTTTTAGCATTAATATTATAAAAATAGTTGAAATGTATTAAATGTTCCCTGTAGCCACAGACTATAAACACATTAAAGGATGTTTAACTGAATATTTAATTGCCTATTTTTTGTTCTTTCTTTGCTTTTCAGAAGGATTCAACTGACATATGGTACAATCTGTAAGGTTTTGTCCTCACAGTTCCTAATTACATTAGGAGATATATATGCATAGTAATCTCTATATTTTAAAGCACATTCTAATAAATATCTTTATTAGGGCAGAAAATGAGTGGAAAGTCACTTCTAGACAGGTTAAGATAACTGCACCATACAGTGTTTCAGCTGGACCTTAAGAGATGAATAGTATCTGCATTAATATAAGTGTGCAAAAACTTTCAGCATAAAAGGAACACTTCAGTACAACTGACACAGCAGACAGAAAGTGAATGGCGCTGAGTCATGTCCGACTCTTTGCGATCCCATGGACTACCCAGTCCATGGAATTCTCCAGGCCAGAATGATGGAGTGGGTAGCCCTTCCCTGCTCCAGGGGATCTCCCCAACCCAGGGGTCAAACCAGGATCTCCTGCATTGCAGGCAGATTCTTTACCAGCTGAGCTATCAGGGAAGCCCATAAGTAGACAGAAAGTGTTCTGCAAATACAAAGAAAAGTGAATATTCCATAATTAGAAGGGGAAAAACTATTCTTTTTTGAGGAACATTTAGAGTTAGGGTGAGAAAGGGACTATGGGATCAGGGAGTTGAAGATTGTAATATCCAGGTATACAGAATGGAATTTATCAGACTTTAGTCAGTCATTGAAAATATCTGTGATGTCCTTATGAAAGATAAGTACAACAGTGGAATACAGAATCTATTGGGCTGGAGACTATCTTACAATTAGATTTTATTATTCTAGACATGAGACAAAAGTGACCTGGCTCTATAAATATTAATGGAGGTAAATGCTCTGTTAATTAATGCTTACTCAAATGCTTATTCATTGGCTACTGTTTTTAATGTACCTTACAAGATTAGGAAGAATATTACTACTACTTCTGCTATAACATCTTGCTTCACTTCACCATTTTTAATAAATAAAATTAGTGTAGAACTACATTTTAGTTTGAAAATATATCATCTTTGAGCTCACTTGTCACTTCTAGTTCGGTGTCATATATATTTAGCAAATTCATCAAGGATTTCTCCAAGTTCTGGCTGATCAGAAGAACTTTTACTCAAATGCTTATTCATTGGCTACTGTTTTTAATGTACCTTACAAGATTAGGAAGAATATTACTACTACTTCTGCTATAACATCTTGCTTCACTTCACCATTTTTAATAAATAAAATTAGTGTAGAACTACATTTTAGTTTGAAAATATATCATCTTTGAGCTCACTTGTCACTTCTAGTTCGGTGTCATATATATTTAGCAAATTCATCAAGGATTTCTCCAAGTTCTGGCTGATCAGAAGAACTGTGCAGTATATTTGAATATTTAATGGTACCATATTTTAAGGCATGTGAATAATTGTCTTGTACAATTTTAATAAGAATCTGTATAATTATGATATTTTATTACATAGCAAGTCTGTTAGTCTTTATTTAATAGTAATGCCATACATATGATAAAAATGTAGTATAATTCTCTGTGACTTTTTAAAAGTTCATATAATCTGAATGAATTATGAAAAATAGTATATTGACAGAGCTTCAAACATAGAAAAATAACAATTTTAATCAAAGCTGGTAGTTTGCACATATATGGGAAGCTGGATATATAGGTAGTATTGCCCATCATTAAAACATATACTGTGAGAAATGCAAATCAAAACCACAATGAGGTACCATTTCACACCAGTCAGAACGGCAGCGATCCAAAAGTCTACAAGCAATAAATGCTGGAGAGGATGTGGAGAAAAGGGAACCCTCTTACACTGTTGGTGGGAATGCAAACTAGTACAGCCACTATGGAGAACAGTGTGGAGATTCCTTAAAAAACTGGAAATAGAACTGCCTTATGACGCAGCAATCCCACTGCCGGGCATACACACCGAGGAAACCAGAATTGA
>SJYC01072314.1:0-51072 GCA_006408675.1 Madoqua kirkii
TCCATTGTGTATATGTACCACAGCTTTCTTATCCATTCATCTGCTGATGGACATCTAGGTTGTTTCCATGTCCTGGCTATTATAAACAATGCTGCAATGAACATTGGGGTACATGTGTCTCTTTCAATTCTGCTTTCCTCAGTGTGTATGCCCAGCAGTGGGATTTCTGGGTCATAAGGCAGTTCTATTTCCACTTTTTTAAGGAATCTCCACACTGTTCTCCACAATGGCTGTACTAGTTTGCATTCCCACCAACAGTGTAAGAGGCTTCCCTTTTCTCCACATCCTCTCCAGCATTTATTGCTTGTAGACTTTTGGATCGCAGCCATTCTGACTGGTGTGAAATGGTACCTCATTGTGGTCTTGATTTGCATTTCTCTGATAATGAGTGATGCTGAGCATCTTTTCATGTGTTTGTTAGCCATCTATATGTCTTCTTTGGAGAAATGTCTGTTTAGTTCTTTGGTCCATTTTTTGATTGGGCGGTTTAGTTTTGTGGAATTGAGCTGCAGGAGTTGCTTGTATATTTTTGAGATTAGTTCTTTGTCAGTTTGTTCATTTGCTATTATTTTCTCCCATTCTGAAGGCTGTCTTTTCACCTTGCTTATAGTTTCTAAAAGAAGACATTTTTTTAAAAAGAGATAAAGTAGCTCTTGGTTTCCCAATGTTACTATTGTCGCCCAATTTTAGGTTCAACACTACCATGACCTCTTTTCCAAAATGGCAATGTTAGGTTTAGGAATAGCACTCTCTGTGTGGCCTTCTGACTGGAGACAGGATTAACTTGGACAGCCCAGAAGGGTCCTACAGAATTAGCACTACTCAGAGAACAGCAGACTGTTTTCTGGGTCTCCCCTTTGGATCAGCATTTATGAAAGACCACTATTCTCCACCTGAACCTACCAAAACTAAAGCAAACTGCTTCAGGTCAAGTAAGTTTCTTTTCTCCTTGAAGTTCCCTAGTACAAAACATTGGAAATTCTTTTTTACCCTGAAAATTCTTATTTACCCTGAAAAACCTTACATATTCATGTAAGTCAAATTAACCAGAAACAAAGCATCCATTGCAAGATTTCTGAATAATGCCTTACTACCAATAAAAAAAACCTCTAGTTTTAGGCACTTGAACAAAATGAAAACGCTTCATACCTTCATTCATTCAGATGAATCTGCATATTCAGAGGAATCTCCCACGTTCGGGAGGGAGATGCACAACGTGGACAAACCCAGAAACAAACCCAGAGGCAAACAACAGCCGTGTTACCCGAGCACAATTCACTTCAGTCCACAAGCTGATGCTTCCTATTAGTGATGGTCCAGGAAACAAACAAAAAACATAGGCTACAAAGCGACTGCAGTCTTTCTTGGAAAAAGAGAAAGATGATTTCTCAGGAGGTATTTTTGAAGCTTCCCAAGGATAGGAAGCCAGCATATTGCACCCACAAATTGGCTCCACTGTATCTCTGCTATAAAGCAATACCAAAACCATCATACAGCCCAACTGCACAGTCTGAAGAGCTTGGGAATGGGGAAAGCTGAAGGAGGAACCAAAAATTAGAGAAACCGGTCCTGCACTGTCCATGTTCCTCAAGTCCAATATTCTGCATAATAACCTTGTGGTATTTAGGAGAACACAAACCTCTCACATTACTATAGGCTTAAGATTCTTACACATGCAAAGCAGAGGGCACAGCTTAATATCACCTTGCAAAACAACTCACAAACAGCCTTTTCAATGGCCCTCCCAGCCTCTCCAAGAAAAATCTTCTGCCTCCCCGAGACCTAATATTGTGAGTCAATAATTCATTTTGGCTAACTGCCTCTTTACGGAAATGCAAGATCACTATCCTCATAGCCAAAGAATTATACTCCAGTTCCCTCTATTTTCATCTAAAATCAGGAAATAATTATCTTTCCAGTTTAACATTATCCCAGATCCTGTATCACAAAGCAAGGTAATTGGCATCCTGGCTTCAACAATGCCGTGCTCAGGGAAAGAAGACATCCATCTTTTCAGTGTACTTTTGTAGCCCATTTGAAAGTGGAGAACTGAGCTAAAGAGGCACTTAAGGAGAAATCTGAGAAGGGATGAAACTTGTTGACATGATTATCTTTCCAAGCTGCAGACTTGCCAAATGGAATCTTCAAAGGAGAAATGAGGCCCCAACGGACACACACATTGTAATCTATATCTCTCAGGATACTAGGCATACTGGTACCATCTAGAGGTATATAGTTATGAATTCATACTGGCCTATTTTCCCCCAATAAAATTTAAGCTAACCTAACAAAGAACTCAAAATATTAGGTTTATATTAAATTTCACTAACAAATGTATTGTTCAAAAAGAAATCAAAATGTTACATGAGTCCTGTCTGTCTCTCCCCTCTTTAAGCTAGCTATTCCACTGGAAACCATAACAATTTTTTGTTAATGGCAGGTGGCAGAGTGGCTGGCTTAAGAACATGGACTCTGGGGCTTCCCTGGTGGCGCAGTGGTTAAGACTTTGTCTTCTAGTGCAAGGGGTGTGGGTTCAATCCCTGATCAAGGAGTTAAGATCTCACTTGCCTCATGGCCAAAAAACCAGAACATGGAGAACGAAAGCAATATTGTAACAAATTCAATAAAGACTTTAAATCACATCAAAAAAAATTTTAACTAATAAAGACCATGGGCTCAGGAGTTATAATGTGTAGGTTCAAATCTGCCCAAGAAAACTGTATGGAATAATAGAAGTGTTCTATATCTGCATCACCAAAGACAGTGGCCACCAGCCTGATGCAAGTATTGGGCAGGTTTAAATCTGCCCAACGAAATTTTATGGAATAACATAAATGTTCTATATCTGTGCTATCAAAGATGGTAGCCGCCAGCCCCATGTTGGTATCAGGCTTTTGAAATGTGGTGCAGGCATCTGAAAAGCTGATTTTTAAATATTTAATTCTAACTAAAAACACAGGTTCAGGTGTCTAGTGGCTACCATACTGGACAGCAGCATCCTATACCCTTTACACACTGGTTTCTAGTCATGCAACGTTTATGTACGTTAGTTTCCTCCCCCTTAAAAATAATACTTCACAAAACTGTTAAGGGGATGCATGCTGCTCCTGCTGCTGCTGCTAAGTCGCCTCAGTCGTGTCCGACTCTGTGCGACCCCATAGGTGGCAGCCCACCAGGCTCCCCCATCCCTGGGATTCTCCAGGCAAGAACACTACAATGGGTTGCCATTTCCTTCTCCAATGCATGAAAGTAAAAATGAAAGCAAAGTCACTCAGTTGTGTCTGACTCTTAGCGACCCCATGGACTGCAGCCTACCAAGCTCCTCCATCCATGGGATTTTCCAGGCAAGAGTACTGGAGTGGGGTGCCATTGCCTTCTCCAGTTAAGGGGATAGAACAACGTAAACCACAAAAAGGTCTTGGCTCAGTACCAGAGACTTGGGATATTCTTCTGCAGTATCTTTTCAGTCCTTCATCTCCTATGTTCCCACAATAGTCACCTTTGTCAGACTCTTAATGTGATCACAGTATCCAAAAACAGAAAACGCTCTTAACATCTTACTCCTTCTAGTGAGCTCAGTCCCTAACCCTCCCAAGAAAATAAATCAATCTCTCTAAAATACAACTCTTTGCAGATTATTCTTCTGTTACCAAAATCTCATACAGATTCCTATGATCTTCAACAGAGTATACAGCCTGGCTTTTAAGTATCTTTCTAATCTGACCCCGAGGTGATGTTTCACACCACCTGCCACTGCTCCTTAGACATAGCCTATAGGGTCGATCAGATGTTCCTTCTCAGACTGAAACTGAGCAGGACACTATGGTCCTTCCCTCTCATCTCCAATCATGTCCTCCACCTGCCTTTTGTCCATAGAAAAACTTTACTTGAAGAATAAATTATGTGAGGAAACACCAAAGCAAAGGAAAACGATCAAACAGGACAAAACAGTAACACTTTTAGCCATCAAGCAGATCAAGGACCTTTAGTTCCTCCTCAAGGGGTACAGAAAATATTCTGAGCCATATCCTTTAAGCTGTCTTATAATTACTAAAACCCTCACCAGGTAGAGAAGTTAACTATATGATGACCAGATTGTAGCCATGACACAAACTGCCGCAAATCCAAGAACCGGCCTCAAAGAAATGGGAACCAACTGACCCTGGACCTGAAGATTAACTGCATTTCAAGTAATCAAGATGACTGATCAGACCAGCGATGACCAATTTCAAGATGACTGTCAGAGCTGACTGCTTTTTCTGCATGTAGCCCCCTTCCCCCACCTGTGATAGCTCTTGCCCACTCATTATCAGTGGGGGGAGTGGACCTTTGGACAGCAGTCCACCCTCCTGTCCCCAACCTCTCAAACCCCCACCTCCAGTTGCCAGTCCCAGAAATAAAACAAACTTTCTTTCCATCCACCTTGCCTCTTTATTGGCTTTAGAGCAGAAAACAGCTGAGTTGCAGTTTCTAAACACAGTCATGGACCTTCTTACCCAGCACCCTGTTGACAATATGCCCATCTAAAATGCTGGGTTTTCTTCTCCCTTATTTCATAATATTCATCCTTTGAGCTCTATCCCAAGACACATCATTCAAGAAGCCAAAACCTGTGAGCTCCTTATGAGAAAAATGAGACATGAACAATCACATACTTTGGCGGTATTTCATTTCTCATGTCTACTTTGCTCTTTTTTGGTCTCCCCATTTTTCTTAATACTGAACAGTATCCTTTATAAAGCTGTAACGTGATTTCAAGAACAGAAGTAAGGAGCATTATTGATAAACTTCAGGGTGTGAAAACAGCACTTTTAAGGATGGCTAGTGCAGGCTGTTCTAAACACAAGTATTTTTTTAAAGCTTAAGCTTCCACTGTCATCAGTTTTGTCCCATGTCAGGATTACAGTCAAGGCCATGATGCTTTTTGACCTTCCAAGGGTGATTTACCGTAGCTTGAATTGCACCATCCAGGAGCCATGCTTCTTGACCTTGAGTGGGCTTCCCCACTGGAGAGCGTGTTACACAGCCCACTGGCCCCAACCCAGCCTGTGAGTCAGGGATCTGGGGTAGGGCCTTTCATGAGTACCTTTCTTGATAGCTCTCCAATAATGCAAGCTCCTCAAAGATAAGGAGTTATGCCTCTGTGTCCCCCTAACAGTGCCAACCACAGTATGTGTATCAGTTAAGAGGCGAATCGCATACATGATCAAGAAATATGGTTAAGCATGGACACAGATGCTATTCAACTAGAAATCACTGTCATTTAAACCACTAAAGGTATTTGAAATGCCTACCTCAAAATAACTTCCCAGTTTGAACAAACAACTGTGGAAAGAAAATTGGGGCAAATATTTATCCACGATTAAACCAACTATGAGGCTTCCCAAGTGGCACAGTGGTAAAGAATCTGCCTGCCAATTCAGGAGACACAGAGACACAGGTTCAATCCCTGGGTCAGGGAGATCCTCTGGAGTGGGAAATGGTAACCCACTCTAGTATTCCTGCCTGGAAAATACCATGGACAGAAGATCCTTGCAGGCTTATAGTCCATGGGGTCCCAAAGTGTCAGACATGACTGAGCACACACACCGTAAGCCAATGTATACTTGAAATAACGTCCTCAGTAAGGCCCTGCTGCCCTTCTGAATCCTCCTAGAGGAACATCCCAAGGATGATTTCAACTTGTCCTTCTGTTGCATTAGCATTGGTTTTTTTACAGACTAAACTGCCTTTTCATCTGTCCCTGAACTACACCTTCCCTTCCACTCATGACTTTCCTAAGCCTAACTTCCCTACCCAGACTCCCCCACTGTTCTCATAGTCAGCCCCAACACTAGAGAACTTTCTTAAACTTTTTCAGTCATCTCATGAAGATTCATCTTCAAAGCATCTGTAAAACCCCATCCCCATATATTTTCTCCCTGTTCAATGAGCAGACCCTATCACACCTCCCTTAGGTAAGAGATAGTAGAAAAAAGGCACAGATGAACATAATCAGAGAGAAAATGTCTTGAAAGCTTTCTAGGGTCAGAGCTTTACTCTTGTTTTCTGGCACAGAAGAAAGATCTTTGATCTCCAGGAAAGTGCTCTACAAAATAACACTCCAGAAAGCTTTCTGCAATTTATCTTCTCTTTATAGTCAATCTTAAAAGAAATCAACCCTGAATATTCACTGGAAGGACTGATGCTGAAGCTCCAGTACTTTGGCCACCTGATACAAAGAGCCAGATCACTGGAAAAGACTCTGACACTGGGAAAGAATGAAGGCAGAAGGAGAAGCGGGTGACATAGGGTGAGATGGTTAGATACCATCACTGACTCAGTGGACAAGAATCTGAGCAAACTCCCAGAGACAGTGAAGAACAGGGAAGCCTGGCATGCTGCAGTTCATGGGGTTGCAAAGAGTCGGACACTACTTAGCGACTGAACACCACCACCAACCCTCTCTTTAATGCTCCAGTGTTGTGGTTCTCAAACTCCGATGTGCATTAGAACCATCAGGAGTACTTGATGAAAGGCTGATTCCTGGGTTTGCTGCTAAGGGTCAAAGTCCATGTGTCTGAGGCTAACCCAGGAACCTGCATTTTAATAAATACTCAATTCTTTCTCTTACAAGGTCAATATCACACTGACCCACACTGCAGATGCCTCTACTTTCTAAGTTGGTCTTCTGTCCCCTCCCTGTATACCAAGAGAATCAGAAAAACTCACTGCAAAAAAGACTTATATATCCTGGGAAAAACAAACTCTTCCCAATGAGGGTAATTTGGGACAAGTTGGGGGCAGAACAAGGTCATGAGGCAAAAAAAAAAAAAGATAAAGATTAAAAGGCTTACAGTAAGCAGAGTTCAAACAGCAAATTACAAGTCCCAAGAGACGGACTGGGCAATTCAGTGCAGGCAGAAGGGCAAACACTTTTTAACTGCTATTATAAAATCTTACCACATGTAGGGAGCATCCCAATGTGGCTCAGTGGTAAAGAATCCACCTGCCAACATGGGTTTGATCCCTGCATCAGAAGATCCCCTGGAGGAGGAAAGGGCAACCCCCTCCAGTATTCTTGCCTGAGAAATCCCAGGGAGAGAGGAGCCTAGGGTCTACAGTCCATGGGGTCGCAAAGAGCCAGACACAGCAACTAAACAACAGTGGGGGGTATATCAAAGGGGCATAGAAATCAACTGCAAGAGCTTCCAGTGGTCAAAGCCCAAACAATCTGAGTAACAAAATAAATATTGGATTGTAACCCCATGTATAAAATAAATACCTAGGAGTCCATAGTGATACCAGTGTTTGATTGTTTAAATAAATAGGGGAAAAGAGAAAACTCATGTGCAGAAGTTCAAATGATTTGTGGAAATATTCCAGTCTAAAGGAAGAAAAGCCTAACTTCCCATTCCTTAAGTGTGGGCCACCAATGAAGACTTCCTCCCAAAGGAACTGGGAAAGAGGTGGGGGGATTAACTTTACTGTGAAGTTACCTGACAAACACAACCTCAACCAGGTAGATGGTACACATCCTTGATTTGGTGTGATGAGAGCTGGGCTTTACCTCTGCGCTATACCTCCCCAAGACCCAAAGACCAGTCTAATCATAAGAAAAATATCAGGCAAATCTGTTGAGGAGCATTCCACAAAATTCCTGACCAGTACTTCCCAAAACATCGAAGAAAGTCTAGCCAACTGTCACAGCCAAGAGGAGCCTACATAGATATACAACTAAGAGTAAGGTGGGATCCTGGGACAGCAAAAAAAAAAAAAAAAAAAAGATGAAAACTGAGGAAATACAAATTAAAAAAGGAATTTAGTTAAGAATAATTACAAAATTTGCTTGAATGTGACACCATATTAATTTGAGGTTAAAACTTGTATGGTGGTAAAAAAAAAAAAAAAAAATAGATGAAAACTGAGGAAATACAAATTAAAAAAGGAATTTAGTTAAGAATAATTACAAAATTTGCTTGAATGTGACACCATATTAATTTGAGGTTAAAACTTGTATGGTGGGTGAGGCGGTGGGAGCTTCCCTAGTAGTCCAGTGTTTAAGACTTTGCCTTCCAACACAAGGGTTGCAGCTTTGATCCCTAGTTGGGGAGTTATGATCCCACACAACTCATTGACAAAAAATATATATATATATATGTATATATGTATATGTATGTGTATGTATATATATATATATATATATATATAAAACAGAAGCAATGTTGTAACAAATTCAATAAAGACTTTAAAAATGGTCCACATCCCAAAAAAATTCTTAAAAAATAAAACACACAAAAACTAGTTTAGGGTATATGGGAAGTGTTTCTACTTCCTGCATGGTTTATCTGTAAATCTAAATCTATGCTAAAATTAAGTTCATCTTAAAAAAATAATTAAGGACAAAAGAAAAAAAATAGCGCCACTTTTCCAAACTTAAACTCGCAGGAGGATCTGATTTGGGAGAGATTTCCTTTCCCTGCATGTATTACACACTGTAATTCTCATTTTGTCTGAAAGGTGCAAAAGACAGATTTTTAAATTAGCTTCACATAAATAATTCAGTTTGTGATTAGTGCCAAAATAGAATAAAGTCTGTGTAGATTACCAAATTACTCCAAGAAAAATTCTAAGTAAGAAAAACTACACTTGGGATCAAGGGAACACTGCTTGATCAAATCCTAGATGTAACTCAGGCATCAATAGCATAACTGACCATGTCTACTTGGCTTGACTTTTGTACAAACACAAACAGTGGTAGTACCACCCCTTGTTCGAAACTTGATCCTCCTTCTCAGAGAGGAAAATTCTCAGGAAAGAATACATCCAGCTTCAAACCTCCACAGCCTACTGTCTTCTCGGCGCTCCCTTGTCTATAGATTTCTCTGCAGATCCCTGGCCAGGGATGGATAAAACACTATACTAAGGCAATCTGTGTTGTTGTTGTTCAGTTGCTAAGTCATGTCCAGCTCTTTTGCAACCCCATGGACTGTACCCCACCAGGCTTCTTTGTCCATTGGATTTCCCAGGCAAGAATACTGGAGAGAGTTGCCGTGGCCTCCTGCAGGGGATCTTCCCTACCCACGGATCAAAATGCATTTCCTCCACTGCAAGTAGATTCTTTACCACTGAGCCACCAGGAAACCTGTGACCTAGCCCATCTCCTCCAACCACACTGAATTTCCCTCTGTGGCATAATTAGGCTAAATTCTCATAACATACTCTTCTGATCTTTGCTATCACTTAATAAATCATAACAAGATATTTGTGCACTTCCTCACTGAATATTTACCTGCCACATTAAACTGACAGCCTTGTGAGGACCACTTCTATTTTGTTCGCTGCTATGTATGGAATCTATGTATCCAAGTCCTGGTAAATAGTAAGGACTCAATAAATATTTGTGGAATGAATGAAGGGATTTATCAATCACAGGTTAGTAGAGTTTAGCTCGTCTGCAGATGACCCCAAATAACTTCAAAGCCATGCACAGTTCATTTATAGATGTGCCTTGAGAAACATCACAATCTTGCTTTTGGCTCATTACCTGTATTTGTGCTAAGTCAGTGTTATAGGCTCAAACAACTCAGTCATGGAAGATAGGGGTGATTAGCATTATGTTCATGTTCAAAGTGTCAGAGAAAAAATATAGAAAGCAGAAAGCTGTCTATGAGCTTCCAATTGTATGATCGATTTCTACTGAAAACCTTACTCGTTCAGAGGCTAATTTCTCCTGGGTCCAGGCTCACTTTTTTCAGACTATGCTGCTGCAAGTTTTAGCTAATTCACATAGCTGTTTAAACAATGATCTTAGGTTTTGAGTATCTACCCTCCCAAGTAACACTCCATCAAGCCTAGAATATTTAGAATTTATAGAAAACTTAGATTCAGCATGTTGTCATGGAAAGAGTACACACAACCTTACCTCTGAAAGCCTAATTCTACTCTTGATTCATCCACTAGCCATTCGTCAGCAAATGTTCACTGTATACCTTTTTTAAAATATATATATATAGTTATTTGGTTGCACCAGGTCTTAGTTGCCAACATGGGGGATCCAATTCCTTTACCAGGGATAAAATCTAGTCCCCATGTATTGGGAGCACAGTCTTATCCACTGGATCACCAGGGACATCCCCACTGAATACCTTTAAAAGACACAATGCAATTAAAGCCAAAATCACTGAATTAATCTCAACCTCATCTCTCAATTTAGATGGAAAAATTAGATCAAGTGTAGAATGAAGACTTGCTTGGTGGTCCGGTGGTTAAGGCTCAGCACTTCCATTGCAGAGGACTCAGGCTTGATCCACAGTCGAGGAAATAAGTTATCTCATGTATCGAAACACAGTCAAAAAATAAAAAGTAGAATAAGCTTAGGCAACCACCATTCTGCCTACTCGAAATTCCATGAAATAACCTAAAAGTTTCTGAAAAATGAAATAAACCTGAATTATTTTTTGTTGTTTGGGTACTATTTGCCAGATGAAAAATTCTGCATTTAAAGTGTTGGTGGGCCAGAAACACTAGAACTTCTTAAATACAGAAAGCATACTGGTACAAATCTAAGGAGATACAAAGCTGGAGGGGGGAGAAACAGACAACAATGTATTGTGAAGACAACTGACAAGGAAATGCATGTGGTTCAGGAGTCTAAATCCAAGGGTAATTAATATACAGAACATGGGTGAGAAACGAATCAGATTGGTAAACAGATACTGTCATATTTTACTCCACATACTTAGATAGTTCTTAGCTTGATTACACGGAGAATATATTTGAGTTATTTTTGCCTGTAAACAACACTGAAATGAACATATTAATAGAACTGAAGGGTGACTCATCCCACCTCTTTCTTTTCTACTGCAGGTAGAGGCATAAGAAAAGCAAAAGTGCATTTCCCAGCACTCTTCCACTCTCCACCCAGAAGAGAGGCAGCAGATGTGGGGGCAGGGTGCAGGAAGGTCACACATTGCCACGGTTTACAATCAGAAGAAGAGACTTCGTGTCTCAGATTCAACACACATCTCTGTTGCTGCTTCTTTGAAAGAGACCCTTTACAATCTGGGCAGACTATGCAGACTTTTCTCTCTTGCCCTGAGTTTAATTAACATCAGCAACGGAAGACTCTTGAGAGTCCCTTGGACAGCAAGGAGATCAAACTGGTCCATCTGAAAGGAAATTAACCCTGAGACGATGGCACCCCACTCCAGTACTCTTGCCTGGAAAATCCCATGGACAAAGGAGCCTGGTAGGCTGCAATACATGGGGTCTCAAAGAGTCGGACACGACTGAGTGACTTCACTTTCATTTTTCACTTTCATGCATTGAAGAAGGCAATGGCAACCCACTCCAGTGTTTTTGCCTGGAGAATCCCAGGGACAGGGGAGCCTGGTGGGCTGCCATCTATGGAGTTGCACAGAGTCAGACACAACTGAAGCGACTTAGCAGCAGCAGAAGCATTCATTGGGAGGACTAGTGGTGAAGCTGAAGCTCCAATACTTTGGCCACCTGATGCAAGAGAGCCAAATCATTGGAAAAGACCCTAATGCTGAGGAAGATTGAGGGCAGGAGGAGAAGGGAGCGACAGAGGATGAGATGGCTGAATGGCATTGTCGACTCAATGGACTTGAGTCTGAGCAAACTCTAGGAGATAGTGAAGGACAGGGAAGCCTGGTGTGTTTCGGTCCCTAGGGTCACAAAGAGTTGGACACAACTTAGCAACTTAACTTCAACAACAGGAGTCGTGGGACTTTTCCCTAGGAGAGCGTCAGTATGAGGCAAAGAAGTAAAACACTTCTTGGTCTTCCTCCACTTGAGAACATGGCTTTCCAAAGGCTGGCTACCCTTAAATCAGGCAATCCTCATTTCAATTAACCTCTCTGATTATTGGGTCATTCTTCTCTGTGGCTCCCACATCTTCTAAAAGAGGCACACCAGAGCAAGAAAGCTCACACGCATAGGGTTAGAAATATGAAAATCACAGAGAGGGCAGGTGGCAGAGTAACGACTCCACAGTATGGGTTTATTCACTGAATAACCAAAGGTCACTTTTCCTAATCTAAGTGCCCCAGAATGTCCCATCCACTACTGAGCCATTTCAAATTCATCCCCTAAAATAAACCAGAACAAGGCTGAATGTAAAGTGCCACCTGAATGCCTTTAGTCTTTTGTTAAAGAGTAAGAAAATCAAGAGTTAAGGCTGGGGACATCGGTACCTTGTCCCTTTTACTGAATACCTTCCACATCATGGCTGTGGCTGTATTTCAGCAATGTGGTGAGTCTCCCGGGAAATCAAAAATAAAATACAGGGTTTCAAATATAAAATATGTCTCCATGCTAGAGTGATCGACCAGGGAGGCAGGCAGGAAATGATGCTGGGATATTTGTGTCGCAAAGGCAGGATGGTGAAAGTTGAAAATCAAGGAAGGCAAAGAAAAGGGCTGGAAAGCGGCAGAGAGAAAGGAGCTTACTGCAACTTCGCCAGCTTGCTATTGGGGAAGGGGAGACACAAAGTCCCCCCTCACCAAAAAATAAACCCTCTTTAATGATGCTGCATATTGTTCAGTTGCTAAGTCATGTCCAGCTCTTTTGCAACCCCATGGACTGTACCCCACCAGGCTTCTTTGTCCATTGGATTTCCCAGGCAAGAATACTGGAGAGAGTTGCCGTGGCCTCCTGCAGGGGATCTTCCCTACCCACGGATCAAAATGCATTTCCTCCACTGCAAGTAGATTCTTTACCACTGAGCCACCAGGAAACCTGTGACCTAGCCCATCTCCTCCAACCACACTGAATTTCCCTCTGTGGCATAATTAGGCTAAATTCTCATAACATACTCTTCTGATCTTTGCTATCACTTAATAAATCATAACAAGATATTTGTGCACTTCCTCACTGAATATTTACCTGCCACATTAAACTGACAGCCTTGTGAGGACCACTTCTATTTTGTTCGCTGCTATGTATGGAATCTATGTATCCAAGTCCTGGTAAATAGTAAGGACTCAATAAATATTTGTGGAATGAATGAAGGGATTTATCAATCACAGGTTAGTAGAGTTTAGCTCATCTGCAGATGACCCCAAATAACTTCAAAGCCATGCACAGTTCATTTATAGATGTGCCTTGAGAAACATCACAATCTTGCTTTTGGCTCATTAGCTGTATTTGTGCTAAGTCAGTGTTATAGGCTCAAACAACTCAGTCATGGAAGATAGGGGTGATTAGCATTATGTTCATGTTCAAAGTGTCAGAGAAAAAATATAGAAAGCAGAAAGCTGTCTATGAGCTTCCAATTGTATGATCGATTTCTACTGAAAACCTTACTCGTTCAGAGGCTAATTTCTCCTGGGTCCAGGCTCACTTTTTTCAGACTATGCTGCTGCAAGTTTTAGCTAATTCACATAGCTGTTTAAACAATGATCTTAGGTTTTGAGTATCTACCCTCCCAAGTAACACTCCATCAAGCCTAGAATATTTAGAATTTATAGAAAACTTAGATTCAGCATGTTGTCATGGAAAGAGTACACACAACCTTACCTCTGAAAGTCTAATTCTACTCTTGATTCATCCACTAGCCATTCGTCAGCAAATGTTCACTGTATACCTTTTTTAAAATATATATATATAGTTATTTGGTTGCACCAGGTCTTAGTTGCCAACATGGGGGATCCAATTCCTTTACCAGGGATAAAATCTAGTCCCCATGTATTGGGAGCACAGTCTTATCCACTGGATCACCAGGGACATCCCCACTGAATACCTTTAAAAGACACAATGCAATTAAAGCCAAAATCACTGAATTAATCTCAACCTCATCTCTCAATTTAGATGGAAAAATTAGATCAAGTGTAGAATGAAGACTTGCTTGGTGGTCCGGTGGTTAAGGCTCAGCACTTCCATTGCAGAGGACTCAGGCTTGATCCACAGTCGAGGAAATAAGTTATCTCATGTATCGAAACACAGTCAAAAAATAAAAAGTAGAATAAGCTTAGGCAACCACCATTCTGCCTACTCGAAATTCCATGAAATAACCTAAAAGTTTCTGAAAAATGAAATAAACCTGAATTATTTTTTGTTGTTTGGGTACTATTTGCCAGATGAAAAATTCTGCATTTAAAGTGTTGGTGGGCCAGAAACACTAGAACTTCTTAAATACAGAAAGCATACTGGTACAAATCTAAGGAGATACAAAGCTGGAGGGGGGAGAAACAGACAACAATGTATTGTGAAGACAACTGACAAGGAAATGCATGTGGTTCAGGAGTCTAAATCCAAGGGTAATTAATATACAGAACATGGGTGAGAAACGAATCAGATTGGTAAACAGATACTGTCATATTTTACTCCACATACTTAGATAGTTCTTAGCTTGATTACACGGAGAATATATTTGAGTTATTTTTGCCTGTAAACAACACTGAAATGAACATATTAATAGAACTGAAGGGTGACTCATCCCACCTCTTTCTTTTCTACTGCAGGTAGAGGCATAAGAAAAGCAAAAGTGCATTTCCCAGCACTCTTCCACTCTCCACCCAGAAGAGAGGCAGCAGATGTGGGGGCAGGGTGCAGGAAGGTCACACATTGCCACGGTTTACAATCAGAAGAAGAGACTTCGTGTCTCAGATTCAACACACATCTCTGTTGCTGCTTCTTTGAAAGAGACCCTTTACAATCTGGGCAGACTATGCAGACTTTTCTCTCTTGCCCTGAGTTTAATTAACATCAGCAACGGAAGACTCTTGAGAGTCCCTTGGACAGCAAGGAGATCAAACTGGTCCATCTGAAAGGAAATTAACCCTGAGACGATGGCACCCCACTCCAGTACTCTTGCCTGGAAAATCCCATGGACAAAGGAGCCTGGTAGGCTGCAATACATGGGGTCTCAAAGAGTCGGACACGACTGAGTGACTTCACTTTCATTTTTCACTTTCATGCATTGAAGAAGGCAATGGCAACCCACTCCAGTGTTTTTGCCTGGAGAATCCCAGGGACAGGGGAGCCTGGTGGGCTGCCATCTATGGAGTTGCACAGAGTCAGACACAACTGAAGCGACTTAGCAGCAGCAGAAGCATTCATTGGGAGGACTAGTGGTGAAGCTGAAGCTCCAATACTTTGGCCACCTGATGCAAGAGAGCCAAATCATTGGAAAAGACCCTAATGCTGAGGAAGATTGAGGGCAGGAGGAGAAGGGAGCGACAGAGGATGAGATGGCTGAATGGCATTGTCGACTCAATGGACTTGAGTCTGAGCAAACTCTAGGAGATAGTGAAGGACAGGGAAGCCTGGTGTGTTTCAGTCCCTAGGGTCACAAAGAGTTGGACACAACTTAGCAACTTAACTTCAACAACAGGAGTCGTGGGACTTTTCCCTAGGAGAGCGTCAGTATGAGGCAAAGAAGTAAAACATATCTTGGTCTTCCTCCACTTGAGAACATGGCTTTCCAAAGGCTGGCTACCCTTAAATCAGGCAATCCTCATTTCAATTAACCTCTCTGATTATTGGGTCATTCTTCTCTGTGGCTCCCACATCTTCTAAAAGAGGCACACCAGAGCAAGAAAGCTCACACGCATAGGGTTAGAAATATGAAAATCACAGGGAGGGCAGGTGGCAGAGTAACGACTCCACAGTATGGGTTTATTCACTGAATAACCAAAGGTCACTTTTCCTAATCTAAGTGCCCCAGAATGTCCCATCCACTACTGAGCCATTTCAAATTCATCCCCTAAAATAAACCAGAACAAGGCTGAATGTAAAGTGCCACCTGAATGCCTTTAGTCTTTTGTTAAAGAGTAAGAAAATCAAGAGTTAAGGCTGGGGACATCGGTACCTTGTCCCTTTTACTGAATACCTTCCACATCATGGCTGTGGCTGTATTTCAGCAATGTGGTGAGTCTCCCGGGAAATCAAAAATAAAATACAGGGTTTCAAATATAAAATATGTCTCCATGCTAGAGTGATCGACCAGGGAGGCAGGCAGGAAATGATGCTGGGATATTTGTGTCGCAAAGGCAGGATGGTGAAAGTTGAAAATCAAGGAAGGCAAAGAAAAGGGCTGGAAAGCGGCAGAGAGAAAGGAGCTTACTGCAACTTCGCCAGCTTGCTATTGGGGAAGGGGAGACACAAAGTCCCCCCTCACCAAAAAATAAACCCTCTTTAATGATGCTGCATACTCAGAGCAGCAGAGGCAATTAACAAAAAGATGAGGTCTCTGACTCATCTCTCCTGAATAAGACAGTCCCTTTACCAGTAAGACTAAGGATCTCTTTTATCATGCCTTAAATTGACCATATAAATGTGCTTCTCCATAGAAGTATCTCTTCTGTGCTTTCTCCAAGTAAATCCAGAATTCTAAGCCCAGGGATCCTGTTTCACACAAAGCAATTACCAAAGACTTTGGCTCACAATATGTATATTGCATAGACATAGTTGCATATATATGCCTATGCAACAAAATTATGATTATTGGTCCCCTGTTCTTTTCCTCTCAGTACACCCATCCTTCCTGGGCAAAGGCAAGAGGAAAAGCACTACAGAGCAATCTTCTGAGATTGTTCTGAACCCCAATAACCTCCCCAAAGCACCAGAACAAACCTTTTCTCACTCTGTATTTCCTTAATAACAACGGTCAATAAGTAGAAGAGGAAAACACAGACAGTTTCATGATTTATACCTGTGCTGGCTCTAGTAGAGTTAGCAAGTTGAGGAAGAAGTTAGTTGTATCAAGCGGTTTAAACACACAATGTTTTTTTGTTTATAACTCCAATGAATATCTGCAAGAGCTTATTCATGGTTTAGCCTTACATCAGCCCTCCATAACAGCAAATCTGGAACCTGCAAATACCAAAAGCCAACCCAAAGATGCCGTCATATAAGGGATCTGAGCATCCTTAGAATTTGGTATCCACTGGGGTCTTGGAGCCGATTCCTTGTGGATACCAAGGGAAAACTGCACTTATTCCACCCCAGAGGATTCCAACAAGGTGGAGCCAATTCAACCACGCTTAGCTCCTTCTGTCATTTTGATTTCTTCTATCAGTCATTTTTTTTTTTTTTTTTTGAGTGAGTGAAGTTGCTCAGTTGTGTCCGACTCTTTGCAACTCTATAGACTGTAGCCCATCAGGCTCCTCAGTCCATGGAATTTTCCAGGCAAGAGTACTGGAGTGGGCTGCCATTTCCTTCTCCAATTTTTTTTTAATGACAATATTGTGTTGGTTTCTGCCACACATCAAAACATGGATCAGCCACAGGTATACATGTGTCCCCTTCCTCTTGAGCTTCCCCGCTACCCCATTCCACCACTCTAGGTCATCGTTTTACTTACTGCATCATCATCATCGTAAGCTGGGGCTCCTGCTGACAGGGCAGCCAGCAGGGAAACACTGTCCCAGGGCACCCATGACAAAAACCTCTGACTCTGCTTTGTCTGCTTCCTGCTATCCCCTTGTCCCTCTCACTCTCCACCCTTGTGGTTGGTTCTGCGGTTCTGAGTATGATCTCTCCTTGCCTTGCCCCTGGGTCTCTGCTCAGTGTAGCTAGTCCATCAGTGGCTCTTGAACTTAATAATTCATGTTCACTTTTATTTCTACCATGCCACTTTGATTCTTTCCCTCCCAGGCATACATGATTCCCCCTCTAAGCAACATTTTCCACTAAGTCATAATAATATGTATTAAAATTACTGTACCTTTAGAATAACTAAAGTTTATTAAGCATTTCCTCTGTGTCTGGCTCAATGCTAAATGGTTTATATTCCTTCCTGATGCTATTTAACCTTCATAGTCAAATAAGAAGAGGCCTATTATTGTTGCCATTTGGCACAAGAGAAAACTGAAGCTCAGAACAATCAGTTTCCCACCATTTGTCTGACTCCAAGAGCAGAAATATTAACCAACACTGAACAATCCATAGTAACCATAGGCTGAGAATTTTATTGTTTTTGTTTCAACAAAAGCATTTCATCAAATATTTGTTATGAACTGCATATTTGAAGGTGAAGTTGCTCAGTCGTGTCCAACTCTTTGCGACCCCGTAGACTATAACCTATGAAGCGTCTCCGTCCATGGGATTCTCCAGGCAAGAAGACTGGAGTGGATTGCCATTTCCTTCTCCAGGGGAACTTCCCCACCCAGGGATCGAACCCGGGTCTCCCGCATTGGAGGCAGACACTTTAACCTCTGAGCCACCAGGGAAGCATATTTGAGTTCCCCCCACCCCAAATTCTTATATTGAAACTCTAACCTTCAGTGACACTGTATTTAGAGATGGACTCTAGAAGGTAAGTCAGTCATGAGAGTGGGGCTCTCATGATGGAATTGCTACTGCTAAGTCATTTCAGCCATGTCCGACTCTGTGCAACCCCATAGACGGCAGCCCACCAGGCGCCCCCATCCCTGGGATTCTCCAGGCAAGAACACTACAGTGGGTTGCCATTTCCTTCTCCAATGCATGAGAGTGAAAAGGGAAAGTGAAGTTGCTCAGTCGTGTTCGACTCTTAGTGAACCCATGGACTGCAGCCTACCAGGCTCCTCCATCCACAGGATTTTCCAGGCAAGAGTACTGGAATGGGGTGCCATTGCCTTCTCCCATGATGGGATCAGTGCCCCTTTAAGAAGAGACCAGAGACTTCTTCCTTCCTCTGTCTGCTCCTCCAGGTGAAGGCACAGCTAAAGGTATCCATCTTCTAGCTAGGAAGAAGATTCTCACCAGGAATCTAATATCAGCACCTTGACCTTTACATTCTCAGCCTCCAAAACTTGAAAATAAATGTCTGCTATTTAAGCACCCAGTTTATGCTATTTTTGTTAAAGTAGTAAGAACTAAGGCAATATATATAGAAGGTGATTAAACTTTAATGTCCTTGGGACATAAATGTCCTTGTTCATATGAACATACACAAATCTGAAAATAATTTTTAAAAAACATATCCTGACTTAAAGTTTTAAAATTTTAGTCACCATAGACTAAAATGTGCAGGAAAACTGTGGTATGTAGGAAGGAGGACCTCAAGAATTATTTATTCATTTATGTGTGACTTCAACCTGCAGTGGCTCACATCCTACAATTTCTAGGATTTGTACTATATTTTTTTCTTACCAACAGGCTTTATTTATGGGCACATACTACTTACTGTTTGGAGAAGGAAATGGCAACCCACTCCACTATTCCTGCCTGTAAAATCCCATGGATAGAAGAGCCTGGCAGGCTACAGTCCATGGGGTCCCACAGAGTCAGACATGACTGAAGCAACTTAGCACCACTTACTAGTATTCAGAGAATAGGTACAGGAAGGCTTCCAACCTACAAACACCAAAATCCTCCCCATTTTAACACATAAAATGTTACCACTGACAGTTGATTCTTTGGGGCTAAGCTACATCCTTTTTCTAGATAGTCTTTTAAAATATAAATTTATTCACTGGGAAAAGTAGCACTAAGACATTGACAGCTCAATGTGAGTAAATGTTCCAAATGTTTCCTGACAAAAGGAACCAGCAAAGATAATTCTTTTGGAGGAGAGCGAGAGCCTGAAATGGAAGAGGATTCCTAAGGAGATTGCCTGATCAGTCAAGACAAACTTTTCCCCAATATGCTGGGCTGGATCAGTCTTGCATTCCTGCATCAAAAAGCTCAGTCGTGCTGTGTAAGAAGAGTTTCATTTACTGAAAGAAAATTGGTCATAATCCTAGCCACTGGGAACTATTTGGCCACACTGTAATAAATCCAAAAACTAAGCTGAAAGATTGTGTGGAAAAATGCTGTGTGTGATCACTTTCAGCTGGCCAAGTGAGGGCCACAACTCTAATAAACTCAATTTAAAAAGAAGAAGCATCCAAGTATCACTTGGGTTGAATCAAAAGGATGAGCTGTTTTTTAATTGAAATTATACATCCTTTTTTATTCATGAGACTTCAGTAATAATTTAAATTGCCCAAGTCTTTAATCATGAAATTATTTGCCTTTCAGAATGGACAAGTAGACAGTTCTATTTAAAATGCCACCTCTTTCAACCATCTAAGTTGAGTGCTACTCATTTAACCTAAATCTTCTACTGCCACATTTTACTAAATTGCTTCTGACTGCAATGTTCAAAATATTAGATACCCAAAGGGCTCAGAAAATGAAATGTGTTCTTTCCTGCTCTAAAGCTAAAAATTCACCCACACCAATGGCAGATTCAGCTTCTGGAGAAGCCCACTTCCTGGTTCCTTCTCACTGTGTCCTCTCATGACTGAAAGGGCATGGGAGGCCTCTGGAATCTTTTATAAGGACATTAATCCCATTTGCTATGGCTCTGTCTTCATGACATAAAGACCTCCTAAAGGCCCACCTCCTAATACCTCCTAGTCATATACTCAAGATAATGTGTGTAGACTAGAGAGGAATAGAAGTGGAGTGCAATGCAGAGCAAGGCATGGAAGTCACGGAGTAGAGGGGACTAGTCCCAAAGATACTCCTTGTAGCAATATTACTCCCAGATCTGAACATCTTTACCTATGAAGTCATACTTGCGCAAATAAGGAGTTGGGTCAGAATCAGCAAGCAAAAGTAAGAAGTCTGACTGCATTAGACTTGGAGAGATGATGTGGCCAACAACGCAATATGGAAAATAAACAGGAAAAACATTGCGCTTGCCACAGACAGTAGGCTGTGGGCGTGAGTACGACAGCAAGCAATGCAGTAGTTCCTTTGCCTTACTCGAGTAATTAGGCATTCAGTCCCTTCCCATTGAAAGCACTTCTCTGGGTCTTCCCTGGCAGTCCAGCAGTTAAGACCCTGAGCTTCCAACGCAGGGAGCACAACTTCAATCCCCACTCGGGGAACTAAGATCCCACATGTTGCATGGCACAGACCAAAAATAAAAAATAAAAAAACCAGAAAGCAAGCATTTCTCATGGACCCTCTTACTGTCTGCACGTATTTTCCAAGTACATACCACATAGCCCCCTCATGCATTTACCACCTTCCCCAGTCTATCAGCCAGTCACACAACCTATACAGAGAATCACTCACGCATTCTACAGTTATTGAGTTTGTAGGATGTTAAAGGTCCCTTGCTATTGTGAGACAACACTACTTAGAACATAGACTTGAATGACAGAGAAATGGATCAGAATTCTGGCTCCAGCGCTAACTAGCTCAGTGTCCCTAAAGCAATTTTGAATCTTTTTGTATCTCAGTTTTCCCATCTATCAGGTGAGACTGAAAACCACTTCCCTCATGGACAAGCCACAGTATGTATTATTGGGCATATTGCACAGCCCTCTTCATAGAGGTATAGGCAGGGACACATGGAAGACCAAGTTCCTGACTCCAGGTTAGCTATCCCAGCTGTTAAATGATGGCATCATTCGAGGAAGAGTCAGCTGTGGACCTGCCCTCCAGGAGCTTACAGTCAAGAATGGGCAACGGCACATCAATAGACAGAAAATAAACCACGTATGACAATTGTCAGTGTAGATGAATGATAACTGAACCTGGGAAGGAGGTAATTCTTCCAGCTCAGAAGACCACGTTGCAACTTCTTATTTACCACTGAAACATTTCTGAGGCATGAGGGATTCAGAGTAGCTACATACCAGCCTGCTGCTGCTGCTGCTGCTGCTCCTGCTGCTGCTAAGTCTCTTCAGTCGTGTTCGACTCTGTCCGACCCCATAGACGGCAGCCCACTAGGCTCTGCCATCCCTGGGATTCTCCAAGCAAGAACACTGGAGTGGGTTGCCATTTCCTTCTCTAATGCATGAAAGTGGAAAGTGCCCGCCTCTTAAGATTTTCCAGGCCAGAGTCCTGAAGTGGGTTGCCATTGCCTTCTCCAGCCTGGGGGCTGCCAAAATCTAAGGGGAAAAATTCAAGAGGCTGAAATCAATCACTGCGAATCTCTACATTCAGCACAAAGTTCCTCGCAATGCAGGTGCGTGAGCACTCTGTCACATTCTGATGCCCATCACACGGGGACACGTGCAGCAACCTGGTCTGAACACACTTTGGTTACAACTTAATTTATTCCTAGAGACTCACAGACACAGAAAACAAATTTATGGTTGCCAAAAAGGGAAGGGGGATTAGGAGAGGGGTAAGGTAGGAGGTTGGGATTAACATATACACATTACTATATACAAAATAGATAACCAACAAGGACCTACTATATAGCAGGGGGAATGCTACTGGTATTTTTTAATAACCTATAAGGGGAAAGAATCTGAAAAATAGATGTAGATACATGTGTAAACAAATTGCTGTGCTGTATATGTAAAACTAACATGATATTGCCAATCAACTCTTTCAACTGTCCAACAAGGACCTACTATATAGCAGGGGGAATGCTACTGGTATTTTTTAATAACCTATAAGGGGAAAGAATCTGAAAAATAGATGTAGATACATGTGTAAACAAATTGCTGTGCTGTATATGTAAAACTAACATGATATTGCCAATCAACTCTTTCAACTGAAGAAAGAAAAGTCTAAGTAAAAAAAAAAAAAAAACTTAAAAAACAAAACTTAGTTTATTCTTATTAAGGACCCATCACATGCCTGACTTTGTGTGTAAAACTCTCTGCCCATCAGAATGAGGACTCTCCTAACGAAACTTTTCCTCAGCAGAGGAACCAGATAGGTCAGGATGGTCAGCTTAGAAACGTAGTTGCCTGATCTTGCTTCGGGGTGACAATCTCAGCCCTCCTTGAAGGAAGAGTTCGGAGGAATGACGACAGGACACACAGGAAAACTCAGAGACGAAGCATTTTAAACTCTAGGCCATGGAATCAGGCTCCTTTGACTCTTAATAGCCTGGCTTAAGATTTATTTCAGCAGAACATGGAAGGATGTTGCTCTGTTTTCATTCTCAATATGCAACTCCTTATGCATTCCTAAAATACAAGCAAGAAATCTAACTGCATGACAAAAATATTTTACACAGCAACTGCCCTTAATAATAATATGCTTACGGTTAGCCGTTTCATTACCTGATAATTACCAGATCATTAGAGCAAATAATATATCCTTGTGGGATAAACTTATGGCAATAATTTCACCGAAAAGAATTTTAAAAGCTCCCTGAAAGTTACCAGTAGCCCAGGTGTAGAATTAGCTCTCAGAGGAAATGAATATAAATGTACTTTCAAAAAGTAAACACGAGTGCAATGACATGTATAACTAAATCTGGATCATGAAATCAGAAAGAAAATGGCTGGAAGTATCTGGTGCAACCTCCTCATTTTACAAGTAAGGACGAGACCCAGATAATCAAGGGAGACCTACAGCTCAACAGAGAGAATCAACTGAAGTAACGTCAGCACTGCAGTGGATTCTTCATCTCTTATCACAAAGCTCTTCCTTTCTACTGTCGAATCTTCTCAATGCAACATGAGTTGGTTTTCAAAAACTTTATTAACTGAACTATTGAGGAAATGCAGAGAACCAGTTAATTAGACTCTTGAACTAAAGCTGGATTTGGATCAAAAACTAATTTTTCTTTTTTGGCCACACCACCCAGCACGTGGAACTTCTCCAACCAAGGATTGAACCCATGCTTTCCCTGCAGCGGAAGTGCAAGATCATAACCTCTGGAGCCCCAGGAAAGTCTCTGAAACAATTTTTCTGACTCACAATTTTATATCCTGTCTGGTCTGTGTTCACTTGATTCTAAGCAGTGTGTCAGCCTAGAACACACTGCCAGCAACTGCCCAGGGCTCTCTCATCTTTCTGATGGCAATTTAAACATTCCTTCCTGCAGGACTTCCCCCGTGTCCACTGTGTCCAGACGCACTGGACACTGAGGGTCCAGAGGCTAAGATTCCCCACTCCCAATGCAGGTGGCCCAGGTTTGATCCCTGGTTAGGGAACTAGATCCCACAGCTAACGATCGTATAGGCTGAAATGAAGATCAAAGACCCAGTACCGCTAAATGAACAAATTTTTAAAAAATTAAAAACACCCCTTCCTCAAACAGGCCTTTCCTACACTCCAAGTCATGCAAGCTTCCCTAACTTCCTGGAGCTCTGACTTCCTGGTGAAATACCATGTCTGTAATTATTCATTTAGTATTTGTTTTTTCCCCACTAGATACTGGTCCTCAAACTCAACCATCCCTCCAAATACCCTGGAGAGCTTGCTCAAATACACGTTGCTGGACTCCACCTCCTCTAAGTTCTGAATCCAATATGGGCTGGGGCCTGAAAAACAAGCTCCCATATGATGCTGATGGTCTGAAGACCCCTTTAAAAACCATGAAGTTATAATTTGTTATCCCTTTCATGTTAAGCTTGTATACAGTGTTTGTTGGCATTTGCAGCTTTTTTCCAAAGTACTTGTTTTTCTAGCTCTAGCCAACTACTTCACTTTCACTTTCCACTTTCATGCATTGGAGGAGGAAATGGCAACCCACTCCAGTGTTCTTGACTGGAGAATCCCATAGATGGCAGCCCTGGTCTATGGGGTCGCACAGAGTCGGACACGACTGAAGCAACTTAGCAGCAGCAGCAGCAGCCAACTACTTTGTCTCCCATTTTGTATGAAGCCTTTGCTATACATACATACATACCATTAAGCTAGACTTTCAGACCCCATGGAGGAGCTGGGGCTGTCTCATTCACTGTTGTATTCCTAGTGCCTGACACATAGCAGGTTCACAGAAAAGAAGTGATAAGCAAACAAATTTCCTCTTTGGGGCAAAAATGTTATGACTCCGTAAGTCTAGAATATAGTATGAGTGGTAGCTTAGTTGGGTCTATAGGAACTTTAATATCACTGCAATTTTTCTATAAGTCTAAAATTATCCCAGAATAAAACATTATGTTTATACACGCATTCACCAAGGATCAACAATAATTCTAGGGTGAATCAGGCAGAACCTTAAGACATAAGCTGGATATTTCCCTTTTCATTCAGTTTCCAATAGAAATTGATTAGAAACTGATGGCTTTTCCCAGGTTCTCTTCTTGCTGGAGAAAACAGGCTGTAGTCAAGTGCTGAATAATTAAACATTCAGGGTTGGCTGGCTTTGGGTAAATAGCTGTGTCATCATTTACCTGTAAATGTGGCCGACTCCTTTGATTTCCACTCCCCAGGACCAAATAAAGAATGGATATGCACCTAGATGAAGCTTTCTGTTTTTTAATGGAAGTATTCTAATCACCAGCAAATGACTTCCCCAGTGCCCTTTGAGAGCGTGCAGGGCCTGGCAAATGCAAAAGCTGAGACAGCAACCACCTGTTAGGTGATGTATAGCAGCAGTGCCCAGCATCTGGGATGTAATGGCTGATGATCTGAGGTGGAGCTGATGCAGTAATAATAAAAATAAAGTGCACAATAAATGTAATGTGCTTGAATCATCCTGAAAGCATCCCAGTCCTTAGTAAAATTGTCTTCTGCGAAACCAGTCCCTGGTGCCAAAAAGGTTGAAGACCACTGATTTAAAGGCTCTAGGAAGGCCCCTTGGCTTCCAAATATCCCAACCCTAACCTGCCACACAGGTGGGATTTCCTCCAGGAGAGAAATGACCCTTGACTTTTCAGCCTTGCCTCTCCCCAAGACCCCTGGGAACAAGCCATCACTGCAGCACTTCCAAACATGATTTATCATCCTGGCCCCAGTTGGAATTTATCAGGCTCCTTTCTAGTATGACAGCCAGCATTAGGAGCCATGACAAAGCTGTGTTTGGAAACGGGGACTGCAACCAGCAGCCTCAGGGCAGGGGACACCTGTGGGGACTGGGTTGCTGGGGAAGAGGCCTGTTAGAAGGTCCTGCAAAGGAAGAACCAGCTTCATGATGCATATCTGATTTTGAGCCAGCCTGGGGACCCACCATGTACTTTCGGTGGATCTACTCCACAGAAAAGATATGAGTCTTGCTCTCTTGGGCTCGCTGGTGGCTCAGATGGTGAAAAATCTGCCGCAATTCAGGAGACACAGGTTCAGTCCCTAGGTCAGGAAGATCTTCTGGAGGAGGGCATGGCAACCCATTCCAGCATCCTCGCCTAGAGAATCCCATGGACAGAGGAGCCTGGTGAACTACAGTCCATAGGATCACAAAGAGCTGGACACGACTTAGTGACAAACACACTTTCCTTTTCACTTGCTCTCTTGGTCCTTTTCAGCCTACTTTAACAAAATACCGGAGATTGGGTAGTTCAGAAGTAACAGAAACTAGTTTCTCACAGTTCTGGAGGTTTGAGGTCTGAGGTCAGCTTGCTAGCAGGGTCATGTTCTTTGTTTTTTGAGGGTCTGCATCCCCATTCACAAATAACCTCTCTCTGTGTCTTCCCCTGGAAGAAAATGCTCCCCCATTTTTATGTAAATGCACTAATCCCATTCATGAGGGTTCTACCTACCTACGTGACCTAATTGTCTCCCAAAGGCTCCATCCTCAAATATTATCACCTTGAGGGTTAAGTTTCAATATATGAATTGTGGGTAGGCAGACATTTAGACCATAGTATTAACCTTCAACTCAGACAGAAGGCAAAGCACAGAAATACTCTTAATTATAGTCAAAGAGGGCCTGACGCTATGCTAGGCATAGTATCAACACATCCATGCCTTTACCATTGTGCATATGGTCATGAAATCTCTTAACACCCCTACGAGGCAGCTGTTAAAAGGGAGCTGAGAAACCAGGGCTTAAAGTGATTTGGTCAAGCTCCTCCACGGGGTAGGAGGTGTAACTGGAATCTAAGCCTGGGGCAATAACCATGCACTGGGTTTTTTCCTTTGCTACTCTACCCTCAAGGAGGGGAAGCCAGCAAAGGAAAATGAGGAGGAAGGTCTCAAAACGTGTGGCATAGCAGAGGCTGAGGAAAGAATGATTGGAGAGGGGAGACAAATAATGCGGACAAGTCACCAAACAAGACAGAAAAGGGCCACAAGACCTGGCCCCGTGGAGGTTGTTGAAGGTAAGTCCAGTTTTCTTGGCTGTGTTAACACTGAGGCCCAGCTGGAGGTGTTAAAAGAAAAGGTGGAGGTAAATCCAGGGTGTATGACTCTCAAGATGTTTGCAATCAAGTGAATAAGATGCAGAAGGTGGTGGCTGGGGAGGCCTTGGCATCACGGCAAGGCTGTTTATTTTTAAAATGCGTGAGAGCTAGAGTGCATTCATAAGCTGCAGTCAACAAGCCAGTAACAGAGGAAAACAATGCAGAAGGCGGAAGAGAGATGCAGGAGAAAATACCCCAAGACCGTAACGCATCTAGGGAAAGGTCAGCCTTTAATAGAAGCGGGGACACTCCTTCCAGGGAAGCACAGGAAGACAAAGTGGGTGGGTAGGGATGCAGGGAGGTTTGAGGGCTGGGTAATAAATGGGACCATCAATCCTTTGATGACTTTTTAAAAGTCATCTTTGTTCTGATGTCCCGAGATGTGATGACTATATAAACAGTAGAACCACAAAACACGGAAAGGATTATTTTTCTTTCTATAAAACACATTAAATCTCAAATGGTCCAAAGCGCTCCTTTCACAGACGAGGTCTCAAGGAGCTGATTTGCTCACAGCACAAAGATTCTTAGTAATAGTGAAGACGCTAGAAACCAGGGTATCAGGATATTAATCTTTTTGTAAAACAACAAGCTCTTCCACTCCCTGCCTTGGATTTTATAGCTGAAAAGTTCTCTCAGTGCATTTTAAACAGATAACATATCAACTTCTAGTCCTCAATTCTTATCCCCACATTCCTGCTATAGATCAAGTAATGGGGAATTACCCTCTATACAGAAATGCACCAAACTACGCAGCTATGATGGGAAAAGGTGGAGACACGAAAGAAGGCAATCTGTAGAAGATCTCAATTAAAGCTTGCAACAAATGGTAACTAGGTGTTGGTGGAGCTGTCTGGATGAAAATATTGCCAACACGGATGTTTTTCGCACTCTCCCCACAGACTCCTTAATAGCGATGCTGTGAATATTTGACTTGAGAAACAATATGGGCTGCAAATACAAGCCAATATAAAAAAAGGCAAAAATGGCCACCAGAGAAATGATCCCTTGATTTTTCTGAAAGCTGAAGCTATCTGCCCCCCAGTAACACAGCAGCCATCGACTTCACTAGCTGAAGCTAAAGTGAGGGATTTGACCTATCCATACCCACTGCTTTTGGCAGGGCACCTGGCATATAGAAGTGCTCAGAAAGTGTGTGCTATTGTGCTGAGTGAAAACGAAAAGAAAGAAACAGTTTCAAAAGGTTCTGCACAGCATGGTTCTATTTATATAACATTCTCAAAATTATAGAGACGGAGAAGAGATTAGTGGTATCCAGGGCTTAGGGGTGGGGGTGGGATGTACTATGAAAGTGCAGCCTGAGGGAGTTACTGGGTCAGGAGGGGAGCGCTCTGTACCTTGATTGTGGTGGTTATCCAAATCTCAGCAGATGACAAAGTTGCATACAGAACAATGCATACATACACACACACACCAAGGCATGTGAAACCTGGTGAAATGTGAATAAATCCTGAAGATTCTACCCATGTCACTTGCTTGGTTTTGATGTTATGTTGCTGCTGCTGCTGCTAAGTCACTTCAGTCGTGTCCAACTCTGAGCAACCCCGTAGACGGCAGCGTACCAGGCTCCTCTGTCCCTGGGATTCTCCAGGCAAGAATACTGGAGTAGGTTGCCATTTCCTTCTCCATATGTTACAGTTATGTAATTTGTTCTCATTGAAGCTGAAGGTACACAGGTCCTCAATGTACTATTTTTTTTTTCAACTTCCTGTGGGTCTGTAACCAGTTAGTGATGAAGAGTTTTAAAGAATAACTGATTTTCATTCTCTACATGTGTTGCCTGAATTCTTTAACTGGAATCCTCATAAAAATTCCATGACAGGTATTTTAAGCCAGCTCATTCAACATTTAAGGAAAGTGAGAAATATTTCATAGTGGTTAACAGAAGAATCTCTGGAATCTAACAACCTGGATTCTATCTAGCTCCACAACCACTTATTAGCTATTTAACTCTGGGCAAATGACTTACTCCTTCTGAGCCTTGGTTTCCTTGTCTAGAAAACAATGACATTACATATTCAGCTCAAGGTACAAAGCCAAAGATAGGATAGTTCATCAACAAATGTTAGAGGCTATGCTTCACTTTGCTGCACTGCAGAAACACAACATGTATATCAGCTAACTCCAACAAAATTTTTTTTAAAGTCACCTGCATGGACGTAGTAGAGCTGAAAATCAAATGTAGATCTGATTCCTAAGCCTGGATCTTAATTACCATACAATACTGCCTCCTGCTTAAATAGCAAATGAAGAAATGAATGAACGTGGTGGTTATCCAATATTTCAAATCCTCTTCCCCCTATACACATGAGTCTATTTGCCCTCTGTGAGTCACAAACACCTCTGTATTCATTTCCTAGGGTTGTCACAACAAAGTATGACAGACTTGGTGGCTTCAAACGAAAGTTGATTCTCTCCCAACTCTGGAGGCTAGAAGTCTGACATCAAGGTGTTAGCAGGATCATCCACCCTCCAAGACCCATGGGAGAATCCTTCCTTGACTGTTCTAGCTCTGGTGGTGGCCATCCATCACTGGGCCTCCTTATGGAACCCCACTCCAGTACTCTTGCCTGGAAAATCTTATGGACGGAGAGCCTGGAAGGCTGCAGTCCATGTGTTAGCAGGATCATCCACCCTCCAAGACCCATGGGAGAATCCTTCCTTGACTGTTCTAGCTCTGGTGGTGGCCATCCATCACTGGGCCTCCTTATGGAACCCCACTCCAGTACTCTTGCCTGGAAAATCTTATGGACGGAGGAGCCTGGAAGGCTGCAGTCCATGGGGTTGTGAAGAGTTGAACATGACTGAGCAACTTCACTTTCACTTTTCACTTTCATTCACTGGAGAAGGAAATCACAACCCACTCCAGTGTTCTTGCCTGGAGAATCCCAGGGACAGGGGAGCCTAGTGGGCTGCCGTCTATGGGGTCGCACAGAGTCGGACACGACTGAAGCGACTCAGCAGCTGTTAGCTGCATGGCTCCAGTCTCTGCCTCACTCACCTTCCATGGCCATCTTCCCTCCACGTCTCTTCTGCTTTTCTCCTAAGGACACCAGCCACCCGACTCCAGTTAAGCTACACTGTATTTACATCAGTGAAGACTCTACTTCCAGGGGCTAAGACTCTGCACTCCCAATGCAACAGGCCCAGGCTTGATCCCTGGTCAGGAAATTAACATACATGTTGCCGCAACTAATAGTTTGCATGCCGCAACTTAAGATCTTGCATGCTACAACAAAAAACAAAGATCCCACATGCTACAAGTAAGACCCAGTGCAGCAAAATAAATAAATAATTTTTTAAAGATTCTATTCCCGACTAACATCACAGATACCAAGAGTTAGGACTTCATCATATCTTTCAGGAAGGGAAACCATTCAATCCACAAAAGCCTCCAAGATGGTTTCAAAGCAATTTCAGACTCCATCTGCCCCCTTCTCCATCCAGCATTTGAAACTTCAGCACCCCTACTCTGATCAAGACAGCCTTCTGCAGTCCCCTGCTTATTAAAACACTCAGAGTGTTTATGAAAGTTTTCAGCACAGATGGGCACTTCTCTTCCAGAGCAGGTTCAGCTTTCTAGCACAAAACCCACAGGCATGGGGCGAGGGGAGTGGGGGGAGGGCATTGTGACCCACTGTCATTTCAAACCACTTAAGTGATCATTTATGGCAAGACATAAAAATTATCACTGTTTTGAAAGACACTAAGCTGGTATTCCAGGTAATGATACCTCCTGGCTAACTCATTCTTTCTCAGGTGTTTTAATTATCAGGATGGGCACACTGGTGTTTGTTCAGTTCTCTGTACACTAGAGATGGTGTCTGGGAAGATGAATGCCACTCCCTCTTTGGCTATGCTCAGCTGAATGGATTGTTCTCATTTTCCCTCTTCCCTCATCAGTTGATAAAATCAAGAGCAGGATCCAAAACAATATGTACCCACACAGGACAATGTATTCTGGTGCCTGTGGGCAGGAACAGGGCCCCCAGTTACAGAACCCAGGTTCCAAGCCAGCCTCCATCCCATTCAGCACATTGCACCACTACCTCTGAGATTCTGGTGTCCCACGGTGGTGACAATAATAACTATCTCCTTGGAGTTTGTCTACAGGCGATGTGGCATAAGGACTGATGTTAAGATCTCAAGTTCAAAGACATTTAAAGAGAAAAAGGAGATGAAGCCTCAGAGAGCTGATGTATTTCTCCCATCCAAGACTTGTAGACAAGCCATTCCCAGTCCACTTCTGTTCAGAAACAAAAGCAAACTCCTCATGTCAAGGTGGCAGGATCACTGCCCTAGGGAGAAAAAAAATGGTATTTCTATAACCTACTTCAACTTAGCAAACACTTTCATGTCTTTGGAGGGGCCCAACCACCTGGGAAGCAAGTATTACTATTTCTCCCTTAGGGACTTAGAGTTCAGTCTCATGTTCAGGACTGAGCTTGCTTTCACTCATGCATTCTCAGTGTCTAGCACCATGCCTAGCATCCAATAGTTGCTTTTAAATGGTAGCTCAGTTGGTAACAAATGTGCCTGCAGTGGAGACCTGGGTTCGATCCCTGGGTCAGGAAGATCCCTTGGAAAAGGAAATGGCAATCCACTTCAGTAATCTTGCCTGGAGAATATTATGGACAGAAGAGCCTGACAGGTTATAGTCCATGGGGTCACAAGAGTTGGACATAGCTTAGAGACTAAACCACCACCACCCAAATAATTGTGCAAATAATACATGAAAACTGGAAGCCCTATTTTACACAGCAGGACATAAACTATATCGGCTACCATCATTAAGCCTTGCCACAGTTAGACACCACAACAAGTGCTTTTCTTGTGAAGTCATGTAGTCCTCATGTCAAATCTCAGATCCAGGCACGGTTATCCTATTTTGGACAGGAGAAAATCAAAGTTGAAAAGTTAGAAAATTCCACCAAGTGACATAAGTGACATGTAATAAATTGATGAAGTTCAGTCCTTGGTTTGCTTACTCAAATCCTCTATGCATACTTACTCTCTACTCAGGAGTTAAACATTTTCAAAAAGACAGAAGTTCCTATGTTTCCCTGTGATTATGTGCTTCAAGGGGCTTCCCTGGTGGCCCAGATGGTAAAAAAGAAAACCTGCATTCTGCATTCCTTTTACTCTTGTGTCCCTTGATAAAAAGAACCTAAGCTCAACCATCACATGAAAATCAGTTCAGTTTACCTCAAAGCTCCAAGTTTGCCTGGATCCACACTCTGCGAACCTTGCAATTAGCAAAGTAAAACAAACAAAACAGTCTCATCACCGTTCGCCTTTTCAAACGACCAGATGCAGAGTGATAACTGTCTGGTTTGCCTTTTGCTGCAGTGAGTCAGGTACCAGTAGAGGGACAGACTAACTACCCTCACTAGCTGGCCTATTCTTGGATAGATTTTTATAATAGATATTGATTTAGGGCAACCTAACAAAGTGGATATCTGGCATTTTCAAAATCAAATTGGGCATTTATTCTGATCATTAATATGAGGTCTCTTTTATTTTTTTTTTGCACATAGATTTAACACAGATCTTTCCTGTAGATGGATGGGTCTATTGTATGATTCTTCTAGAATTTTCTCATCCCCACCTACTCCTACAACCTCAGCCCCTTGCTCCCTGGAACTCTGCCTGCTGCTACCTCCACCTCACTTTGTCCATTGCCTCCTATTTCAGCTTCCCCTAGATGGAAAAAGACCAAAGTCTTGAGTCACTCTTAGAAGAACATCACCAAGGAGAACTCTGCACCTAGCATTAAACTATAATGTGGTTACCTTGTTTTTGCAGCATAACACTCAGTTGCTTAAGTCCGCGATCACTTCACTTTCCTAAGAGCCAGGGAAAGGCAGTCTCTATGATGTCAGCTATCCCCTGAAATAAACTGGAATACACTGTATCACACTGAGTAATCATCGCCTGAGGTAACAGTCTTGCATGCAAACAGTTGCACTATCTCCTGGGAATATTAACCTGTCCTGTTAATGGCAACATCACCCCTTCAATTAGCCTGAGTTTCCCCAGAAGTCTTCCTTGGTGGCTCAGATGGTAAAAAATCTTCCTGCAATGCAGTAGACCCAGGTTCAACCCCTGGGTCAGGAAGATCCCTGGAGAATAGAGTGGAAACCCACTCCAGTATTCTTGCCTGGGAAATCCCATGGACAGAGGAGCCTGGCAGGCTACAGTCCATGGGGTGGCAGAATCAGACACGACTGAGTAACTAACACAACGCTTTCCCCCAAAGCAGCCAAAGGCAAAGACTCAGATGAATTCATTCACTTGGGAACCATTGGTGGTGGAGTACAGAAGACAAGCAAGAATGAAAAGGAAGAAGTTCAAGGTGCTCTTAGGCGCCAGTTACTGCTGTGGACAACTGGAACTCAAGTTCATGGCCAGCTCTGGGAGTCAGGAAGGAACATGCATCAGACTTTCCCAAACAACAAACAGGGCTACTGGGCACTTAATCACCTCCTCTCAATCATGCATTGAAGATGGCTTCCAGATCACGCCTTCAGTGCTGCTGGCTTGCCCCCTGCCTCCCCACACAGACGAAGCAGACGCTGTCAACAACACCCCCTCCAGGAAGAGTCATAGGTGTGCACGGGTGTTGTGTGTGTAGAAGTTGGCACCAAGAGTAGACGTGTGAAGCACAGATTATGTCAGCTCCATCCTCGACACGCAAATTATGTCACTGGCAAACACAAACCTAGGCTAACAGGCTAGGAAGGCTCTTTCCAACCAGTGTGGTTTTTCTTTTCCTCCAAACAGGACATGTTGCCTCCTACTATTTTAAATGACCTCAACAACTCAGATTCCGCATCACAAGACAGAAAACTGTGGAAGGGGACCCAGTTCCCACCCCACAGGTATACATTCGATTAGTAGTGCTCGGTCAGGTCTTAGCCTGTAGCATTCTTGGTGGACAGGAACGTCCAGTCTCCTGCCATTCAGGAAATGCCTTGTAACAGAATCCTTGGAGAGCACATTTTCTGATATTATGTGCCCTTCAGCAGGGCAGCAGCACCCTGAGGAGAAGCTGTTCCTCAGAAGCAGCAGGTACATAATCAACAGCACTTCATTTTCTGTTTTGCGGGTTTTCTCAACAAGTCTCCATTTCCGTAATGAACTGCCTAATCCTGACCATTTTCCCCACAGAGCAGTGATTAAGTCTGTCACCCTTATTATTGTAGGAAGGGTGTCTTGTTCCCGTTAAAATGACCTCATTGCTGCGCCTCACAGGCCACTGCAATTACATGCAGAGTCTTTGTGAGTGAAAAGCCAAATGAAGATAACTTCATCTTTCTTTTCTACTTGTGAGTAAATGCGGAAGTTTCCAGAGAAGGCAATGGCATCCCACTCCAGTACTCTTACCTGGAAAATCCCATGGACGGAGGAGCCTGGTAGGCTGCAGTCCATGGGGTCGCTAAGAGTCAGACACGACTGAAGTGACTTAGCAGCAGCAGCAGTTTCTGACCAAGTTCAAGAGTCACTGGTCTCTCTGGAGCTCAGCACTGATGTGTTGGTGTGGGAGGAGATGAGAGCGTATGGAATTATCAGCACCAACTCTAGTTTTAATGAAAAAACTCTTTGCACGCCTGTAACTCCTCAAGCTCAGCCAACCAGCTATAGAAAGCACAGGAGGGTCATTATACTTTTCTAATGTGAATATTCAAGGTGACCCTGAGATGGCTTCCATAATTCTAACTAGATAATTAAAACAAAAACATTGATTATTTGCAAGCGTAGGGACATGCCTGACCAGTACCATCTCAGTAACACTGAGAATTACCATCAGTTCATGGCTGCTGGGCCAGCCCATATTGGAGAGCCATATGGATGACTTACAAGCACTAGCACTCATAGACAGCTTAACTTTTGAGAAAAGTATCCTCTTACTTAAAAAAAATTGGGGAGGGGTGTTTAATGATCTTATTACCTGGAAATATGTCAGCTAACTTAATCCTGCCACACACAGAATGGAGGGTTCAGAGGGAAAAAAGACCAACAGGATGAGCATGACCCTACCAGCCAGAAGAGGCAGCCAAGAACCTAAATCACATGAGCTATGCCTCCTTGACAGCCTTGGATTATTAAGAAAACAATTGCCAAGACAGCAACTAGTAGGCCAGACAATGCACTGTCTTTCCAATGGTTAGTGTGTCCCATGAAAAGCCCTCGTGACAGAGCCAGTCTCTTCCAGTGCTGATTTACAGAGCACCATTCCCAGGGGAAAAAGCAGTTAAGTTTAATTTATAGTAACAGGGCTAACCAAGGAACAGGAGTCAGCAGCTAGCTGGCACCAGAATGAGAGATGCACTCAGCTATTCATGTAAATCTTTCCATTTTATTAACCACCAAACATCAAAGACAACCAGCTGCCCAGCAGATTATGACTACTTTGCCATCCTATCAAAATGACGTAGCCATTCAAATCCCCCATGATCGAATATCTCCTGTCTTGCTGAAAGGGACTCAGAAGTCACCTAGCCCCTTCCTGTGGATTTGCACATAGGAAAAATGATGTTCTAAATGATCAAGTCATTATCTAAGGTCAACAGGCTAGTCTGCAGTGAAGTACTATTAGAACTTGGGGCCCTAGCTTTAGCTTAGTTCTCTTTTCCACCACTTTCAAAGGCCAAGAACTCTGAATTTGGGGAGATTACTACTGACCACACCAGCCAGAATTTATGCCTTCAAACTGTGGTGCTGGAGTAGACTCTTGAGAGTCCCTTGTACTTTAAGGAGATCAAACCAATCAATCCTAAAGGAAATCAACCTGAATATTCATTGGAAGGACTGGCCTAAAGCTGAAACTCCAATACTTTGGCCACCTGATGGGAAGAACTGACTCACTGGAAGAGACCCTGATGCTGGGAAAGATTGAAGGCAGGAGGAGAAGGGGATGACAGAGGATGAGATGGTTGGATGGCATCAACAACTCGATGGATATGAGTTTGAGTGGATTGGGGGAAATGATGAAGGACAGGGAAGCCTGACATGCTGCAGTCCATGGGGTTGCAAAGAGTTGGACATGACTGAGGAACTGAACAGCAGCACCACCAGCAGCCAGGGTCATCAGTAACATATAATGAGCCAGATCTCAAGCCACATCTTGTGGATAAATTAGGAACATTCAGAGGCTTCGTTAATAACACTCAGATCCCCAGGGTGCTCCTGGGTACACTGAAGAAGTAACTTAATAAGCAAAGTCACTGTGAAATAAACACCCATTGATCTTTTTCTCATCATTGTGGTAATATACGAGGCTACTGAGGAGACACTGGCTGCCTTCCAGGAGAAAATAAGTCTTGGACTTTACCTGTTTGTGAACAGAGACAGGACCCAAGTGATCTCCAGACATCTCTCCTGGCTCTAAAGTTCTCTAAACTGAATTTATATATTTCAAGGCTGAATCAGAGTAGCATTCTTGTAATATAACTTCATAAAAATTTTACCTTCTAACTTTTCACTGGTTACAAAATATGTTCACTTATACAAAATCTTTACCTTCTAGTAACTCTTTGAGGGTACAAAGGCAGGAATAAAATATTTTGAGCAACCCCAGGAGGGAGAAATTGGAGAAGGCAATGGCATCCCACTCCAGTACTCTTGCCTGGAAAACCCCATGGACTGAGGAGCCTGGTGGGCTGCAGTCCATGGGGTCGATAAATTGGACACGACTGAGAGACTTCACTTTCACGCATTGGAGAAGGAAACGGCAACCCACTCCAGTGTTCTTGCCTGGAGAATCCCAGGGACAGGGAGCCTGGTGGACTGCCATCTATGGGGTCGCACAGAGTCGGACACGACTGAAGTGACTTAGCAGCAGCAGCAGCAGGAAGGAGAAATATACATAGGTGAAGAATGCCAACTCAGCCAAAGGTTTACTTTTCAAATGCAAACTAACCAGGTTAGAATCCACCCCCAACCACGAGAGCATTTGGGACTCTCTCACTTCAGGACACTAGCCAGCTTCTCTGATCACCCCTGGCTCAGGTACCAGGGAACAGAAGGCAGCCCTGATGCCCCAGAGTGAGTGAGTGAGTGAAGTCGCTCAGTCGTGTCCGACTCTCTGCGACCCCATGGACTATAACCTACCAGGCTCCTCCCTCCATGGGATTCTCCAGGCAAGAGTTCTGGAGTGGGTTGCCATTTCCTTCTCCAGGGGGTGTTCCCGACCCAGGGATCGAAACCTGGGTCTCCAGCATTCCAGGTAGATGCTTTAACCTCTGAGGCACCAGGGAAGCCCCAGAGCCCCTGAAAATTATTTAAATTGGTCACCTTTAAGCCTGCCTACCCTGCCTCACCTGTTCCTTTTCCCAGAAATCACAGTGAAAGTGTCAAAGTTTTTGCAGAGGTCCCTTCCTTTCCTTCTGCCCTGACTGACCCTGGTGCTCCCTCTGTTCCCCACACACACACCATGGCAGGACAGGGCCCTCCTCTTAGGCGTAATATCAGTAACAAACTATTTTTTCAGTGGCAATCATCTCTCGTCTGGTGGCTTCACTCTACCTCAAATTTTTCTATTCCTAATTCATAATTTAGGGCACCTCCACCACATTTTACCCACCCCAGCACCAGCAAAGTTGAGGTCACACAGCAGATGCTCGGTAAGCAGCTACCATAGTATAGACTATGTCAACCTGGGTAGACCACAGTGCCCAGATATTTGATCAAGTGTTATTCCAGATGCTTCTAAAGAGGTTTTGATTACCATTTAAATCAATCAACTTGGAGTCAAAGCAAATTTCTCTCCATAATAGGGGTGGGCCTTGTCCAATCAGTTGGAAGCCTTAGGAAAATAAAGACTGACCTTTCCAAAGGATAAATAAACTCTACCATCAGACCATTTTTGGATTCAAACCCACAACTCTTCCATTGGTCTCCAGCCTGCTGAACTTCCCTGCACATTTTGGACTTGCCAGCCTCCACAAGCACAGAAGCCAATTCTTCAAAAGAAATACACACACACTTTTTTTTTTTCCAAATTTCAAGAGAGGCCAACTTTACTGACTATAAGCTTACAATTAGTATTACATAGAAGCATTTTGGGGCTTCCTTGGTGTCTCAGATGGTAAAGAATCCACCTGCAATACAGAAGACCTGGGTTCAATCCGTGGGTTGGAAAGATCCCTGGAAGAGGGCATAGCAACCCACTCCAGGATTCTTGCCTGGAGAATCCCCATGGACGGAGGAACCTGGCAGGCTGCAGTCATGAGGTCACAAAGTGTCAGACCCAACTGAACAACTAAGCACAACACAGCACAGAATCACTTTCACATTGGTATTTTTAAAACTTTTTATTTTGTATTAGAGTATAGCCTATTAACAATGTTGTGATAGTTTCAGGTGGACAGCAAAGGGACTCAGCCATACCACACATATCCTGATTCTCTGGACAACTCTAATACAGTAATGGTGAGGTTTAATGAACAAAATGATGTCTGCTGTGAATAAGAATGCTCAGGGCAGCACTTCTTATGATCAGTAAAAAAGACCCAAATGGTCATTCACGGTGGTTTACATAAATAAATACTGCAGTTCTCATCACACGGAATATCAGATAGTGAAGAAAATAAATGAGCCACAGCTACAATAAACATAAACACATCTTTAAAAAAAAAATGGATGTCTTGGTACTCTGTGACAACCCAGTGAGGTGGGATGGGGTGGGAGGTGGGAGGGAGGTTTAAAAGGGAGGGAACATATGTATACCTATGGCTGGTCCATGTTAATGTATGGCAGAAACCAATACAATATTGTAAAGTCATTATCCTCCAATTAGAAATAATTTTTTTAAATAAATCACAAGCAAAAAATAATGGACATCTTGCAAGTATATTACTGACCAAGTCAATACGAATCTACAGTGCTAGAGGTCAGGACCTGATCACTCTAGGAGGCTGTCCAGCAAGAGTTGGGGACCCCGGGTTCTTTTGGAGTGCTCCCTGCAATACTGTTTCTTGATCTGGGGCTTGGGGGTCAGCAACACTTGAGAACCAACCAGTGAAAAATTTTATTGAGCTGCGTATTGATGATGTGTGCCCTTTCCTGTATATACTTGACCTTCACAAAAGGTTGCAAAGAAAGAGTGATAAATTAAAATGATTTTTAAACATTATTCCACTCTGTGACCGAGATCCAAGATATAGTGGCATTTGTATATTAGAAACTCAGCAATGTAGACGATAAATGTTAGGCATGAACTAACCTTATATAACTGAATATGTTAGATATTTTGTAAATCAAATTTTGGAAAGCGTGTTATAGCATCTAGCTCATGTCTCTGGAAGTACTGAGCGAGCTCAGACTCCTGGGCCTCTAGCAGCATCCCACCAGGTACGTGAAGTGCTCTCCCCACCCACCCATCCACAGGGCACAGAGTCCCACAGAGAACTGGCAGAATCACCCTCTTAGCATCTAGGTTTTCTCAGGAAATGGCATTCCCCACTGTAATTATCTCAAGTGTCTCTGGGTGAGTTGAATAAATTAGACACGCAATCTGTACCTCACACTTCAAGAACTGTGAGTTATTCCACAAATTTAAAAAAGAGAAAAAAAAATAATGCAAAGAAAAGAAAACTAGAAAATCACTGTGTTGCCCAGACAGTGGCAGCAAACCTGCTTGGTTTTGGGACTTGGAGGCCATGGAAGTGGTTTGGGTGTTCTCTTTTTTAGCAGCTGCTTGTTGAGAGGCGGTTCACTCAAGAGGGGTGTTGTTACTGTTCAGTCACTCAGTGGTGTCTGGCTCTTTGCAACCCCATGGACTGCAGCACACCAGGCTTCTCTGTTCTTCACCATCAGCCTGTGTTTGCTCAAAACTTATGTCCACTGAATCAGTGATGTTATCCAATCATCTCATCCTTGTCAGCCCTTTCTCCTCCTGGTAACTGGGTTGAAAACTCGGCCTTCAGTTACCCCATGGGAAAATGGAACTGTGAGCCAGATGTGTGAGGACCAGCTAGCCTTTTCTTCAGATCCTGGGCTCTGCAGGGTGTGGGCATGCCTAGCACCTAGACCCGGAAATGCTAGCACGTGGCTGGCCAAGTCTTAAGATCAAGTCTACCCGGCTTCAGCTGCCCCCACCCAGCCTGGTCCAGCTCCCCCTTCTCCTCTGGGAGACATGGTGTGCACCTTGGGGAGCTATAGGGAGGCACCGGAAGTCCTGACCTTCCACGCTGGGGCACCTTTTCTTCACCCGGAAGGCTAGAACATGACAAACTCCTGCTCAAGACTCAGTTCTCTAGGAGGTGTTTCCAACCCTCCCCAGGCTCCACCACCTTACACTCCCTGCTCCGAGCACCTGGAGGGCTGAGACTTCGGGTCTGGATCCTCCATCCCCTTCATCTGCCTCTCTCTCTGGGTGGGTGGGTGGATGGGTGTGTGTGTGTGTGTACGTGACCCCCATCAGTATATGTCTCCTCCCCTTCCTGGTTCCCTCTAACTTTGCCTCCCCACCCCCCTCCCTCCGCTCTTCTCTGTTTCTCCCCTTCCCTCTTTCTGTCCCTATGTCTCTCCCTCCCACTCAGTACCCCGGCCCATTAGATTCTCTCTCTCCCTTCCCTTATGTGTCCCCCGCTCTGTCCCTGCCTCCCTGCCCCCATCCCTCCTCTGACCTTGGATGTGTCCGAGTCGTAGCTGCCCCTTACTCAATTGCCACATTTATTCACTGAACATTCTGTTCCCATAACACCTGCAAGCCATGGAAGAATTTCCACCCAAGAATGATCTGTTAAGTACTATGAGCTCCTTGGCAGAAACACAGTCACTCAAATCACACCTCCCTCCCATACCTGCATCTCCACCTACACCCTCCATCTGCCTCTCTGTCACCTCACATCTGCCACCCCACATCTGCCTGTCTCCCCAGCCCATCTCCCTGACCCCCTTCTATTCTTCTCCCATATCTCCCTCCTCCCTGCTCATGTCAACTCCCTGCCGTGTACCCCGACTCTGCCTGCCCCCTCCAAGGCTCTGATCACCTCCTTCTGTCCTTCTCCATTTGTCAGCTTTGACCTCTCAGAGTTCACTCTTCCTACAGCAAGAAACATAGACCTGTAGTCGGTTTTATAACCTTTACCAGCGAGGAAAGAGTCTCCCTCTCTTGAATTCAGTAAGGAAAAAAAACCTAGCAGAGAATTAGGATTGCTTCAACCAACCCAAAGTCCTTTCCTTTAGGCCAGTTACTGTGGCTGGAAAGGGAGATTCCCCATACTCCCATTTAAATTTTAAAATGTGTTCAGATTAAATACAAATAATCTCAAGATGACTTGGCATTCTTGGTAAATTTCAAAGCTACCCTATATAGAACAAGCTCCAGATGGAGTTTATTTACCCTTATCTGTGTGTCTTGCAAAGACAGGGTTCAGAAACCCATCAATCTATTGGACTGTAGAGCCCATAAGACAGGGCTGTGCCTATCTGCTTCTCCACTGTGTCGCCAGCACACAGCCCAGGGATGCTTATTACACATCTGAATAAAGAAATAAATACATGACAAATGACGGGGTAGATAGATGATCAACGATAATTTCTGAAGGCAACTGAGAATGTCTCTTCACTAAAAAGAGACTTCCTTCTCTCCTCACAGATACATCCCCATACTTCACCCAACCCAAGAGAACTGGAACTTAGCACTTCTCCATTTTTCTATCAACCACCACTTCCAGATGCAACACATTCTGGGGACCTCCCATGGCATGCTAAGCCACAGGGAGCCTTGCCCTCTCTCCCATACCTGCAGCCCTTTCTTCTGTTTCTTTTTAGGACCCGTTTCTACAAGAAATCCCAAGTGTCAGACCTAGAAGATCCATGAATGAAGGAACCAGCCCTGGTTTCCACCTACCCACCCTGACCCAGCTGAAGAGGCTGAAGCTCCCAACAAAGGAAGCATTTCCCATCTGATTGCTTCCTCACTGCCTGTCTGACCCAGGCTCAGGAAGCAGATGAAAGTGAGGACAGGATCATTAGGAATCAAATCTGTACAAATGAGGTTGCTTACAGCAGATTTAAAAAAGCAACTCAGGGTCCTTTTTCTGGGTATTGCATCATTTCTCACAAGGCACCTTTGCAAACAGCCCCTAATGATAGAGCGGGCCTTAGAAGGACCACATGAAACTGAATAAAACATCAGTGCTGGGCCAACAGGGTTGATTGTGCATTTTAAAAACCCCAGTGTGCAGAGAACAGAGAATTGGCTCCGATCAGCCAGACACATACGCTCCCCCACCTTTTTTTTTAAGCTAGATGAGACCTTCATCTTTCAACTCACCTCGGGGCTTTTGTATTTAAAAACCAGGCAGGAACACAATGAAAATACAATTTGTGCTCCAACACCAGATCTTTTTGATGCCCCAGCCAGTCCTGACCTTGGATGTGTCAGAGTCGTGGCTACCCCTTCCTCAATTTCTACATTTATTCACTGGAACATTCTGTTTCTATAACACCCATGAGCCATGGAACAATTTCTGCCTAAGAATGATCCGTTAAGTATTACTCCTCGGTTAAAACGCAATCACTCAAATCATGCTCTTGAATGAGTCATCAAACATTGTGAAGCCTCAGTCTTCCTGTCTATGAAATGAGAATAATACCTCCTACATCGCATGGTGGCTCATTTTCATTAAATGAAAACACATGGGTGAACCACCTCACCCAGGGCAGTGCATCGCTTATGCCATGTATTTAAATAGTATTAGTTCCCTGTGTATCCTAATCACAACAGAGAGAACCAGAACTCCCTATTTTGTGATTGCCTTTCAACACAAATGCACACACTGCAAGCCCCAGGAGACAGCCCCCCTAGTTGGAGAGACGGACCTCCAATACAGACCCTGTGCGTGGGATTTCATTCCCCACACCAGCTGCATAGTGATTATAGCCAGAACACATGTACCAGGAACTCCATTATTCAAAGTCATGGGACATATTGATAAGGCGCTCAAAGCAGAGTGAAGAAGTAGCAGAAAATGGCAACCAAGACAATGGATGAAAGAGCCAGGTCACTTTTTTATTTAAAAAAAAAAAAAAAAAGTCCAGCCAGGCAAAGAAAACAAGACGAAGAAAAAGGACCGGGTACAGGGACATAATTCTCCATGTGTTAGTCCAGGTCCTCAGAAAGGCAGCACCAGGATGGGAATAAGCACCAAGATTTCTATGATATGACTTATGTGAGAAAACAGGGAAGGGGGCTAGAGAAGATGGGGAAATTGTCCAACTGTATCACAGAGAAGGAGACAGGGCAGAAGGGTTGGTGTGCCACGTCTTAGCCTCTTAGGAGGGTTCAGCAAGGTCAGAGGTCACTGTACGAGAAGTGGGGGAAACATTCTCACTTCCACCAGTCAGCATGTTTGACCAATAATAGATAACAGCATCTCCCTCCCTTGCACACTGGCCTGTCTCTACAGTGCAGGTCACACGCTGAACAAACGGACAAGAAATAGAAATATACCACAAAGGGACTGGAAAGCTTGTAAGCCAGGTTAGAAACCCATAATGCTGGTTCCAAAAGGAATGGTGAGGGGAGGTCCAGCTATACTAGAGAGGCCTGGGGAAAGAGGCAAAGGGGCCAGGGTGTGCTCGTCTTGATCTGAGCCCCTCGGAGCCTGAGACAAGGATTGATTGGCAGTGGATTTATTTGGAAGATGAACCAAGGAAGTTGGCAAGAAGGTGGGAGGGGATGAAGCTAGGAAAATAGGAGACACGAATGTAAGGGTGCACTATTGAGGTTGCTCGAGGCAATGGAATCTCAACTTACCCAGGACCTGAGTACCCCAAAAGTGTCCCCTAAAGAACCAGAGTCTAAAGCATCTACCCATGGGCTCTCTTCTCACTGTTTGAGAGCTGTCTTGCAGAGCTACTCCTCCAGTCTTCCAGGATGGAAAAAGCCTAGACAGAAAGCCAACTCTTAAGTGAGGACAGGGTTTTGCAAGGCTGAGCCTGCCTGAGACCACACATCACAGCTTCAGGGCAAACCAGAGACAGGCCCAGAGGTGAAACCCAAAGGCTACAGCTCCAAAGACTGTCCCACCAGTGTCAATCCTACGATGTCACATTTATCCCTTTAGTTATCTTTGCCCTCCCACCCTGATGCCCCATAGCATTTTGATTCTGCCTGATTTCAAGGCCCATCAACCCAGAACTCAAAGTAGGGTGAATGAAGTAGAAAAAAGCCAGGCCTTTTCATCTCAAAAATCCTCCCCCTCCCAGTAATGCCCTCCAGAAGCAACCTCACCCTGCTCCAGGAAGGATGACTCTCAGAGACGTGGACCTTCAGGAGGCACAGGCTCACAAGTCCTAGCTGACACCACAGGGACCTCTCTGCTGCAGGCAGGGTCAGCTGCTGTCACAACTCAGCCGCTCAGGTCCCTGGCCAAAAAACCTACATCCACGTTCCAGCTTCACATCTGTCTCGCCGCCATAACTTTCAGACGAGTAGAGTCTGCCTCCACCTGATGCAAATATGTAGTAATTAAGCCAGCAGTCTTCAGCCCAAGGTGTGTATCAGAATCACCTGGCGGGCCCAGGAACCATCCAGAAACCTCTGCTTGCTGAAATAGGAAAAGGAGGACCTAAGTCCTGATTAGTCCCCTCGTGAGATTCTGAGGCCCATTGACATGTAAGAACCACTGATTTCAGCCTGGGCCACAGGGTCTCAGCTGTTTCTGTGCATTTGACTCCCCTGGGGATCCCGTGTAACGGCTTCAGCAGCCTTGCTGTGAAGGGCGGGTCTTCACCAGGCGAGTTAAAAAAAAAAAAAAAAAAAGTCCAAACAGGCAAAGAAAACAAGACGAAGAAAAAGGACCGGGTACAGGGACATAATTCTCCATGTGTTAGTCCAGGTCCTCAGAAAGGCAGCACCAGGATGGGAATAAGCACCAAGATTTCTATGATATGACTTATGTGAGAAAACAGGGAAGGGGGCTAGAGAAGATGGGGAAATTGTCCAACTGTATCACAGAGAAGGAGACAGGGCAGAAGGGTTGGTGTGCCACGTCTTAGCCTCTTAGGAGGGTTCAGCAAGGTCAGAGGTCACTGTACGAGAAGTGGGGGAAACATTCTCACTTCCACCAGTCAGCATGTTTGACCAATAATAGATAACAGCATCTCCCTCCCTTGCACACTGGCCTGTCTCTACAGTGCAGGTCACACGCTGAACAAACGGACAAGAAATAGAAATATACCACAAAGGGACTGGAAAGCTTGTAAGCCAGGTTAGAAACCCATAATGCTGGTTCCAAAAGGAATGGTGAGGGGAGGTCCAGCTATACTAGAGAGGCCTGGGGAAAGAGGCAAAGGGGCCAGGGTGTGCTCGTCTTGATCTGAGCCCCTCGGAGCCTGAGACAAGGATTGATTGGCAGTGGATTTATTTGGAAGATGAACCAAGGAAGTTGGCAAGAAGGTGGGAGGGGATGAAGCTAGGAAAATAGGAGACACGAATGTAAGGGTGCACTATTGAGGTTGCTCGAGGCAATGGAATCTCAACTTACCCAGGACCTGAGTACCCCAAAAGTGTCCCCTAAAGAACCAGAGTCTAAAGCATCTACCCATGGGCTCTCTTCTCACTGTTTGAGAGCTGTCTTGCAGAGCTACTCCTCCAGTCTTCCAGGATGGAAAAAGCCTAGACAGAAAGCCAACTCTTAAGTGAGGACAGGGTTTTGCAAGGCTGAGCCTGCCTGAGACCACACATCACAGCTTCAGGGCAAACCAGAGACAGGCCCAGAGGTGAAACCCAAAGGCTACAGCTCCAAAGACTGTCCCACCAGTGTCATCCTACGATGTCACATTTATCCCTTTAGTTATCTTTGCCCTCCCACCCTGATGCCCCATAGCATTTTGATTCTGCCTGATTTCAAGGCCCATCAACCCAGAACTCAAAGTAGGGTGAATGAAGTAGAAAAAAGCCAGGCCTTTTCATCTCAAAAATCCTCCCCCTCCCAGTAATGCCCTCCAGAAGCAACCTCACCCTGCTCCAGGAAGGATGACTCTCAGAGACGTGGACCTTCAGGAGGCACAGGCTCACAAGTCCTAGCTGACACCACAGGGACCTCTCTGCTGCAGGCAGGGTCAGCTGCTGTCACAACTCAGCCGCTCAGGTCCCTGGCCAAAAAACCTACATCCACGTTCCAGCTTCACATCTGTCTCGCCGCCATAACTTTCAGACGAGTAGAGTCTGCCTCCACCTGATGCAAATATGTAGTAATTAAGCCAGCAGTCTTCAGCCCAAGGTGTGTATCAGAATCACCTGGCGGGCCCAGGAACCATCCAGAAACCTCTGCTTGCTGAAATAGGAAAAGGAGGACCTAAGTCCTGATTAGTCCCCTCGTGAGATTCTGAGGCCCATTGACATGTAAGAACCACTGATTTCAGCCTGGGCCACAGGGTCTCAGCTGTTTCTGTGCATTTGACTCCCCTGGGGATCCCGTGTAACGGCTTCAGCAGCCTTGCTGTGAAGGGCGGGTCTTCACCAGGCGAGTCTATGGCTCCAATGGGCATCCAGGTGAAACCAATACAACCAGTTCACGGGCCAGCTTTGAGGAGTCACAGCTCCAATGTAGAACTTGCTGATCTCAAGATGGCTTCACAGACGATCTGCAGGAGCGGCTCTCCTGGGTCCTGTTTCTCCCTGGTCTCATGGTTCCCCACAGGAACCAGTCCATGCAAACATCAGTGACTTTTCAGCTATCGGTGGAAGAAAGCAGCAGCTGTGCGGCTTCCGTTTTTGGAAATTGAGTCAGCTATAGTATTTAAGCTAACATATCCCAAATATTATCATTTTAGCAAGTAATCAATATAAAAACTATTAATGATATACTAAACTCCTTCTTGCTTGGTTTTCATATTCATGCTCAGTCGCTCAGTTGTGTCCGACTCTTTGCCACCCTATGAAAATAATAGTCTGCCAGACTCCTCTGTCCATGGGATTCTCCAGGCAAGAATACTGGAGTGGGTTGCCGTGCTCTCCTCCAGGGGATCTTCCCAACCCAGGGATCAAGCCGGGGTCTCCTGCATTGGCAGGTGGATTCTTTACCACTGAGATACCTGGGATTTTTTGGTATTATTAATACATCTTAGAAATCCAGGGTATAGTTTGTAATTACAACCTGTCATGTTCCAAGTAATAGCCACATGTGGCTGGTGGCCACAGTCTTCTATACGGCAGTACCCTCTTACTCTCTGGCTTATATCATAATCGAGAAGTTCCTTTTCAATCAACCTATGTGCTTCTTTTCAAGCATCACACAGTCTTGGTCCTTAAACCAAACCTCAGCTAAAGAGAGAACAAGAGCTCCAGATCTCTGAAGACATGTTCTTTTTTTTGCATTTGGCTTTTCAGTGGCTTCCAAGGATATTCAGGGTGACCAACCAGCCCAGTTTGCCTGGGACTGCCTGATCTTCATGCTCCAACAGCTAAATCCCAGAAATACCCTTAGTTCAGATAAACTAGGAGAACTGGTAATCCTTGAAGTCTGTTTCTGCACAAATCACCCTCTAACCTCAGTGGACTTTTTTCTGTAGGTAGAATAACTGCCTGGTTCAGCTGTTAAGAGCTTAACATGTACATATAAGATCTGCAGTCTCTGCTGCTGCTGCTGCTGCTAAGTCACTTCAGTCGTGTCCAACTCTGAGCAACCCCACAGACGGCAGCCCACCAGGCTCTCCCATCCCTGGGATTCTCCAGGCAAGAACACTCAAGTGGGTTGCCATTTCCTTCTCCAATGCATGAAAGTGAAAAGTGAAATGAAGTCACTCAGTCATGTCCAGTTCTTCACGAATCCATGGACTGCAGCCTCCCAGGCTCGTCCATCCATGGGATTTTCCAGGCAAGAGGACTAGAGTGGGGTGCCATCACCTTCTCCGTTGCAATCTCTGAGTCCCTGGCAACTAGCACAGTTTCTTTCCATTCCCATCTCTCTGATTCTAATATTGACTCTGAACCTCGATGTATCTCACCAAGTTTCAGGGATATTGTAAAAATGAGAAAGCACCTTGAAAACTGAGAAATTAAGTACATGTGTCTACTACAATGCCTTTTGAGCAAGTATTATATGCCAAGCCCTGAGCTAGAGCTTTACCTTCATTATGGGCTTTACAATAACCCCATGGAGCTAGGCAGGTACCATTATTGTCTTCATCACACCTCTGAGCCAGCTAAAGCTCCAAGAGGCTAAGTAACTCGCCTACAGTCACATCATTCATTAAATCTCAGAAGTGTGCCTTGATCCTAGGGCTCGAGGCCAAAGTTCACTAAAATAACAAAACAGAAGAGAAATAACTGAGAAAGGGGAGATCCCTACATGGCAAGACTGATCTCCATGCTACAAGAAAAATGCTCGAAACCATAGGCCCTTGACACAAAACAACAACAAAAATTTCCAGGGATATTTGAGATAAGATCATACGATATATCTTCAACACATTTAAAGAAAGGATTTATGGAAACTTGTGAGTCCTAGTCACCCCTCTACATCCAGCTCTTAGGAGGAGTACTTGCTATTCCCTTGACCTGGGATACCATGGCCCCTGATGGAGCTCTCTGATCACCCAGGTCTCAGCAGCTTCCTCCATGAGGGCTCCACTTACTAGCTAATCTAAATTTCCATCTCTCATCTCACTCACATGTCACCTTAGCCCATAATCCTACTTTATTTGGATTGTAACACTCCCCGAGGATCTGCCATTAGCAATACCTTAGTTTGTATGTATCAGCTCTGTGTGTTAATTTCTCCCTTCCCATATAAGCTCCACAGGCCAGGGACCTCATTAACCTTGTTTATTCCCAAGTCATTGGGCCTTGAGAGCAGAGACCAGTACATGGCAGGCCCTCAAACTTCTGTCATTGTTAAACCAATACAAGACCTGAAAATTTATGGAATATATTGCCAATATGGGGAAAGTAAACTATGTTGATTGTTTTTTAAATGGTCTGCAATCAACAAGCAAAACAAGACTTGGTCAAAGGACTTATCTTCTTAGGATTGATTCATCGCCATTGGCAACGTGACCAAACCACAAAAGGTATATTGAAATCTCCTCTTGCTGCAATGAGTTCTCACTCTCTGCTTAAAGACTAGAATCTATCGATTACAATTACCCAAAGTGTCACCACAAGTGACACCCACTCAAATTCCCTGACTCTGGCGAAGTCAAACCCAAGTTGGCCAAGCCAGAAACACCTTCACCAGGCTGGCTGTGTTCTGAATCATTTCTGTAGAAACTGGACGAATTCCCAGCAGAGACTTCCAAACTTCCAGCAATTATCCTAAGGTCTGATTAGCATTTTAAATGTCACCTGTATAAATTAAAACTGTTTACAGCTCACAATGTCATTATTTTGTGATTCACGATTTCGCTGCCACTAGCCAAAGTGCTCTTTTTTGAAAATCACATCCTAAATGTTACCTGCTGGATTAGGCCTGGAAAAAAAAAAAAAAAATCTTTCTGTTGGTTCAAGTACGTAGCTTCTCTTTTTCTTCTTCACTTTGGTAATCTCAGCTTCCTTCCTTGGAACATTTCAAGGATTCAGAGTGTCAAATTTACCAGAGAGACTATTTGAAAACAGTTCTTTTGGTGATTTAAGTTATTCAGCACCACTGACTGCTGACTTGAAGAATACAAATGAGGATTTCTGAATATATCCCACATCAATCAAGCATCATTCATATCATCTATCTTGTTGGTGTTCATGTTACTTTCCCATAGATCGGAGGATGGGATAATCATGTTTCGAGGTCATCTCTACTCCTGGCAAATTTTTTTTAACCAAAGGTAATATTTTTTAAAATTCCCTTTTATGTACACTTCCTCTATGCCACCAGCATTTCACTAATTTACTGCATTTTGTTCAAGAATTATAGAGGACAGAGGTATTTTGTTTCTATGATCAGAGGCAACTGGGCTATGAAATCAGTTGGATGGGAATTCCAAGCTCTTCCTTCAAGCTTAGGACCTGAAACAAGTCCTGTAGCCTCTGTTTGCCTGAGTTTTCTTCTGGCCCAGCCCTGCATGGGGAACAGAATAGAGTGCAGGTCTTCAGTCTAGCCGGACACTCAGACCAACACAGGGGACAGCTAGAGGGTCAGCCACAAATACTCCACCTGGGGCCACGGTGATCTTCCTAAACTTCCACTCGCCTGCTTTCAAACTTCTAGGCAGAGGTCAGAAAACTTTTTCTGTAAAGGGCCATACAACAAATAATTTTGATTTGCCAGGCTATATTGGGTTGGCCAAAAAGTTCATTGGGGTTTTCCTCGTTCAGGTTTTTCCATAACATGGAAAACCCAAATGAGCTTTTTGGCCAAACCAGTATGTTACTCAACTCAGCCCTAGTAGCTATAGACAATATGAAAACATATGGCCAGAGCTGCATTCTGGAATGACCACTCCTCTCCAGCTCCAGTGCGTACCAATATGCCCCTCCCCCATTACACTTCAGCCACACAGACCCCTTCTTTCAGTTTCTGGAGAATTCCAAGATTATTCCCTTAGGGGCCTTTGTACTAGCTATACTTTTTGGGGATCAGTTCTGCTCCTGTTATTAGCACATGCCTGGTTTCTCACTGACATATATCTGTCCACTTATTGTCATCAGTTTGGAGAGGATTCCAAGACCACCACCTCTTCTTATTAATATCTTCTGCTTCTGTTAGGTCTATACCATTTCTATCCTTTATTGTGCCCATCTTTGCATGAAATGCTCCCTTGGTATCTCTACTTTTCTTGAAGAGATATCTAGTCATTCCTATTTTATAGTTTCCAACTATTTCTTTGCACTGATCACTGAGGAAGGCTTTCTTATCTCTCCTTGGTAATCTTTGGAACTCTGCATTCAAATGGGTATATCTTTGCTTTTCTCCTTTACCTTTCCCTTTTCTTCTTTTCTCAACTATTTGTAAGGGCTCCTCAGACAATCATTTTCCCTTTTTGCATTTCTTTTTTTGGGAGATGGTCTTGATCACTGCCTCCTGTACATTCTCACAAACCTCCATCCATAGTTCTTTGGGCACTCTATCAGAGCTAATTATTAAGAATAGGTGGCAAGAATACACAGAAGAACTATACAAAAAAGATCTTCATAACC